>JACXGJ010000123.1:0-87529 GCA_016801105.1 Esox niger | reverse complement strand
CAATTGTGCCAAGAGAATTTTGTCTCCGTCTTACTCCTTTGAGTGTCTATCGATGGAATTTCCATCACACTGCCAAAATGTATTTGTTAGATTACTCAAAGAACACTTTTTGATGGAGTTATTTGCAACTCCATTCTTCATTTCATATAACCTATTATACCAAATATGTTTCCCGACGGTTTAAAGCACAGCACACTAGATGATCTGAGCAAAAGTGAGCCATGTGTCTCTGCTACTGCAAGTTAATCCAAGCAAGGGCTGGGAGATTTGGCCAAAAACACAAAATATATTCCTATACATTTTCAGTACGACACACCTGACAGGATTTTTTAAAAATACGTCAGTATCCATAGAAATTATGCTGATACCTCAAATAACTCAAATGCACGTGTGACTTAATCACAGATTCAAAATGTTGATACACTGTGTAATTCACCAGGTTTTGGCAGGATCTCCTGCCAAACCTGGATCAGGGCATCGGTGAGCTCCTAGACCATCTGTGGCAGTACTTGGTGGCATCAAAGGCACAGATTCATAACGTCCCAGAGGTTCTCAATTGGATTCAGGTCTAGGGACCATCAGGGTCAGTCAATGGCATCAATTCCTTCATTATCCAGGATCTGCCTATATACTCTGGCCCCATGAGGTTGGGCATTTTCCTGTACCAGGAGGAACCCAGGGCCCACTGCACCAACATAAGGTCTGACGATGGGTCTGAGGATTCCATCCCGGTACCTAACAGCAGTCAGAGAACCATCAGTTGGCACATGGTGGTCTGTGTGACCCTCCAAGTATATGCCTCCCCAGATCATCACTGACCCAACCGCCAAACGGCCATGCTGGATGATGTGGCAGGCAGAATAACATTAACCCACACTCTGTACTGGAAGACACAGCATACCTTCTTGTGATGGCACATATGAAGTGCCATCCTGGAGGAGCTGGACTACCTGTGCAACCTGAATGGGCTGCAGATACAACCTTGTGTTACCAATAGTGACAAGGACACTAGTAAACCACAAAACTAGAGAAGAATCAGTAAGGACGTATAAGGAAAGAGCAATTGTCTATGGCCACCACCACCAAAACCATTTCCTTTTTGGGGGTTGTCTTGCTGTTGCCTCACCAGTGCACCTGTTGTCACTGTCATTTGCACCAAAACAGGTGACACTGATTCACAATCACTTATCCTTCCTAACTGGACAGATTGATATCCATGAAGTTCAATAGACTTGGTGTTATACGGTGATGATTTCAGTTTCCCTTAATTTCTTTAACATTGTACATGGATGTCTTACACTAAACGTATTCCACATTTGAGGTCGACGGCCAAGTTCTTCACAGCAAAGCTGAACTCATCCAGAGGTGTCTGAATGTGTGACACTGGAAAGCCCATGTAACCCAGGTGGCGTGGGAGGATCCCCTCTCCACTCAGGAAGTCCCTGGAAAAGGCCAGCAGTAGGTCCTTGGTAGACTGGATAACACAATGCAAATAATAGGTCAATGAGACAGGACTGCATGCTGACTGTTGTAAATGGTTAAGATCCAGTCTGCTATATCTGGCCACTGGTACGTCATGCTTGTGCTCCATATGACCAAAACCACTCACTTTCAGACCTTGAATTTCTTGGTTACAGATATTAAAACCAGAAAAGGAACCAGGCAAGCCTAATTCAAACGGCCCGCAATTTAAAGTGATGTTGTTGCCCTTCCTGGATTGTAACCAAAGTCTCACATGACAGACTGAGTCTTTAACAACTACACCAAAGTGATATACATTTGCCCAGTCGTTAGACAGAATTAAACATTGTGATGAACTGACTTACGGTTCTTACTAAGTTTACCTCCACCTCAGATAGCATCTATGAACTGTATGGCTTTTGCCACTGGCCAGTAACAGGCTTACAAGTATCTAATAATTTACTGAATAGTCATAACAATTGAGCAATTGCTAGCGAGACTGAAGATTAACTTTACCCTGCCAAACCTATTTAATTTCATGTAACAAACATTAGTGATGGAAATTGACACAGTAACAATCAGTATAGTTGAGGATAACCAACTTTCTCATCAATTGAAAAGACGAATCATAGAAAACCTTACTCTTTTACTGTCCAAGGGGTTTTGATAAAGCCTATATTAATCCCAAAAGCATGCACGGATGCATACTTCAACAATCCACCAGAAACAGACGCAATTTAATAGTACTCAGTTTTCTTTGAGGCTTTCTATAACATAGATACTGATGCTTCTAGCCAGCAAAGATGTTGTCTATCAGGAATAAATCCAAATGCATCATTTGTTTTGACTGTGAGGAGATTCGAACGCGGTCTGCAGGTCCGCTTCTCTGACCACTACGCTATTTAACAGGGGTAGTCAGTCAGTCACTCAGTAAGAGACATTTTCTCTTCTTGGCCAACTCCACTTACACGGTCCGGCAAATATAAAACATACAGTACAAAATAGGAAGATTTTACGTAAAAGCAATCGCATATAGGTAACTGCTGCGCTTATAATGCAAAACATCACTATCACAGTTGCAGTTAGGAAAAATCTCTCAACATCCCTTACAAAACTCATTATGTCTGAGAACACGACGCACTCCTACTCTGCAGAAACTCTCGTACTCTCCTACTTTGAAGAAATTCTGTCGCAGGGATTGAAAATGAACACTTATTACTGGCTTGTGAGGTTGCCCCACCCAGTCATATTAACTTGAATGCACTCTCTTGAAGTCCCCCCTAAGATAGTCTGCCATATGGATGAGAAGCTGTGGAAGGTAAAGGTGGCTAGTTACCTTGAATTCTGCATCCATGCAAAAGAGACATGGGTCTTGGTCGATCATCCTGGACTCTTTGGCCTTGTCCAGGAAGCATACCAGCAGAAGAAGCTTCTTCAGAGTGAAACGAGACAATGCCTCCTCATGGCCTGCTCAACAGGGACATAACAATCAATGACCAATATATACAGTACATTTCATAGACTGTACACAGCATTTTCCATTCAACCGGAATAAGCACAAACCAGACTACCCCAAAAATATGTATAGAAAACAGGAATACAATGCATTACCATCTTTGTAGAGGTGGGGTACTTTGGCGTGCCTAAACTCTGCAGCAATGTCAGGGTTCCACAGCAGACGTTTCAGAATGAACATTGCCAGGCCCATGACATCATTGTTGTTCTCCAATGAGATCATCTCCCCAAAGATAGTCTGAAAACAGGTGTCATTTCATGAGACTAACAAACAGAAAAAGGACATTTAGGAAAATGTTGTCAGACTGTACCTCAAGTCCAATTCGTAACCAAAGAGGATTGTAGGACAGAAGCCAGTTGAGAACCTTTTGCCGTTCCCCTGCCAAACATGAAAAAACATGTTACATAGGCCCATGCCTATATCCTTGAACCAGTCTCACAAAGGATTCTCAAGGATAAGTTAATTGTTAGAACATTTAAAAGGAGGTTTAAGCGGTCTTCCAAAGTCATTATTACTATAGAGGCATATATAGGGAAATCAGTAAACATTTCATCCACCAGATTTGCTGTTTAACCCTTAGAACTAGCCTAACCATTGTTCTCAATCAGTTTCATGGGGTTATGCATAGCAAGACAAATGAATTCACCAAAGTTGTAACAATGTGCTAAAATATAGAAACCATATTTCATAGCTTAATAGAACAGTATTAAAACCAACATCACCACATTCAAACATAAATCATTCTCTATAGCAGCTAAGCAATCATTTAATCTCGATCAGATCCATGGGAAATGCATTTACAACTGAGTTGCACAGTGCTGTGTAGACGTTAACTGGAATATTTTTTTAATAAGTACACATTATGAAAACACTAAGAAAAGCCTTGACCTGGCACAAAACTCAACTTTTGATCCACAGAGAGCTACTGTGACCACTGAGCAAGGCAGTAGCTCAGCCAGCACATATTCTTTATAAAACTATACATGCACACATGTTCATTGACTTTTTAGGTGTCGGGCAATTAATGTTAGTTAGAAAATGCCAGTCAGAATTGCATGTGACACACGTGAACAAGCATTACGATTTCTACATTGGGGGATAAAAACAAGTACTTTAAGTCTTACTGAACACACACATTTAAAATAAATGTTGAATAGTCGTCTACTCATGTGACTGAAGCATTAAAACTACAATACAAAAGGAAACCTGCATCAAATGTAATACAGCTGAGGAAGGTTCACCAGCCAATCACTGGTCTATTTACATTCTTATTGAGAAGTTAATGGCCAACAACAAAAAATAAACATAAAAAATACTTAATTTGAACATATCACATACATTTCTAGACAACATGCATACATACCAATGTCTTTCCAAAGATGGCGGTCCTTGCGTATCAGTAGTCTTCTAGCCTCAACCTCCAACTCCAGCCTCTGAATGGCTTTGACCATGGACTCTGAGGTAAAGAGCTGGCAGGCGGAGCGACGCAGCCGATTCAGCCGCCGCCTTGCAGTGTACGCACTGAATGACATCTCCTCTTTGGTGGGTGCCTTCTTGATTGCAAATTTCTCATCAGCACCCATCGCCAAGGATACAGCATTTACTATACACAAGAAATAAGAAACATGAAAATTTGGAATTCCATACAGTATAATTACAAGGCATTAGCCTAGATGGAAAAATACTTTTTTAATCTTACACTTACCATCTCTTGCACAATGAGATGACACTCATGTTTTTTGGGATTTTAGCAATAAGGCCAACTTCAGAAAATTCATTATCATGCCATCAACTGGCCATTATGTTAAAAACATTTACCCGAGCAGCATTGAGCCAAACCGGATGATTACGTTCTGATCTACATGATGACTAGTCGGAGTATAAGAACAGCGGTCCGTCCTATACACAAAATATAATTGTATTCACATATAGCTCTGGAAAAAATTAAGAGAACACTGCCCATTATTATTTCCTTTCCAAAAAAAGTCTAAAAGATTTTGAGAGATGAACAGTGGTCTCAAAATTAAGAGAGCACTGCTAATTGAACGCTTCTGTTCCTCACTCAAAACTTTCCTTTTCAACATTTTTGGAAAGAAAGGGGTTAGGTGATGTCGTGGAAATCACTAATGTTAATTTTTTTCGGAGCTGTATTGCGCAAAGCCTTTTCCTCTTGCTGCACAATGAATACTAAAATACGACCTATAATTTCAATCACATGAACATTCATAGCATCGTCAAACAAGAGCAGACATATTTAGTTGACTGATAAAGCAAACAAATTGTAGCCTAAAGTTACTGACAACATGTCGGGGGTCACTCTGGACATCAAGATTAAAAGTGGAAAGCCCAATCTATCTCAGATGAAAATTACCTTTGGTGACCTCCGTGTGAACCTTGAAATCATCAGGGGTGAGGACATAGTTGATCCACCATGTAAAACCTGTTTCCTGTTTCTCTATCCAACGCTCATCATAGAACATGTTCTTGGCCGCAAAGGGCATCGGATGTCTTGGTATGGCTAAATGTAACAAGTATGTTGCACACGTTACAACAGACGGAAACAAAGACTTTGACAGAAAATACAAATATAAAATGAATCTTAGCTACCTGTTTGAGCAGGTGTGAGAAAAGTCAGCTTGGACTGGGCCACAGCTATAATCTTTGCAGTTTTCACAGATGAAATATTGGTACACCGCTGACCAGGTTTTGGAACAGACTGCTTAGCCTTAGGAACAGACCTTGGCACCCTCATGGATGAGAGAGAACTGGAGCGTATAGAAGCTGAAAAACAAGACAATATTTATAGACCAGGACATAATAAACAGCAAATGTAATAGGCAATTCAAAGGGCACAATGGTAAAAAGCAAGTTAAGAAAAAAGTATATAGGAAATATAAAAAACCCTGTTTGCACCAACTCACCTGATGTGCTTAGCAACTGCCTTTGAGAGGTGGCCGTGGACCTCTTCTGCTGGGGTCTTTCCAGTTCCTTCACCACCGTTGAATATCTACTTTTCACATGGCATATTTTCTTTGCAGCATCCTCCAAGTTCTTCACTCCATCCCCAAGAAACTCATCACTTTTTCTCTTTTTGCCCTGCACCATGACCAAGTCAAACTGGTTCTGGGTATGAACAGGAAACACTTGCCCCTGTTTGGGCAGAGGTGCTGCCTTTGATGCGGTTTCTTGCCAAGCAGCTCTCAGAGCAGTATCATCTAAGCTAGAGTGATGGGGGCCACAGTTGGAAGGGACTAAATGCTGTGGAGAGCTGAGGGAGACTGGACCTGGGATACCATCCAAACAAACAAAGCTACTGGAAGCTAATCCCTGTTCTTTCTGACTGCTCTCCAGAGATTTTGTCAACTGAGAATCATGGAACCTGTTTAAGCTTGCACCAGAATCAATGACAGGGAGAACAGAGGTACCTGTAGTACCAGGGCTATGCTCAGGTTGCACACCATCTCCAGACAGCTCCAGTGTTTTCTCTAGTAGACGGCGTCTGGAGGTTTTTATTTTCCTCACTTCGGGACTAATCACCTGTGCCAGAACTGGTTTGCTTTTGATGATTGTGGAGGAGGTGAAAGGAACATGTTTTGCTTTAGGAAAAACATCTTCAAGTACTGCATTATCATCCTTGTTAGTATCAAACTTGGGTTTGATGACAAAGGTCAGTCTAGACTGAGCAGGTTCTAACATAATCGGGCTCTCAGGCAGGACTTTCAAATCACCAACAGATGTGACCGAGTCACAACTCCTTTCACCATTAGCTGACTCCAATGAGTCGGAAAAATCAAAGCTAGAACAAGCGTTTGGAGGACTGGCACTGTGTCTGTATGTTAGATCAGATTCAATCACAGCCAGGGCATCTCTCAGAGACAACACTTCCGTTTTGACCAATGCTGTATGGCTCACTTGAGCAACTGTGGTGTTAATTAGAGGGGGTGGGATTTGTTCAGAATTAATACAGGGCATCAACTTTTGAAATCTCTCTGGAGTGCCCACTGGGGACAAAGTCCTGTTCAGCAGTCTGGTAACATCTCTATATTCAGGTGTGCCTACTGGGGCACCGTAACCACCAGCTACATCAGAGGAATCAATTATCTTTCCAGCTGGGACTAGAAAGACAACAGGTGAGTTATTTTGGGCATTATCGAAGTTGAACTGACCCGACATATCCTGTTCAGACTTTTGCCTTTTAGCAGGTGTGCAGGCTTTCTTGTTCAGCGATGCAAGTGGGCTCCGAACCTTGTATTGTGGTGTCCGGGACACTTGAAATGTCTTATTGCTTGCCATCTTCACGAAGGGCCTTGAGGTTGTCTTCCCCCTTGGACAAGTTGACACACCATACGCTTTCTTGCCTTTTATTGAGTCCCACATACTTTTCTGTAAGAAATTATTAATTAACATTAAATAATATTAATAAGTGTAATTATTATTCCTGTATTGTTTTTATTAATAAGGGCACTGTACCGTGTATATACTGAGACGTTTATCATACAGTATAAACTGATGAAATAGCATTGCTGTATTAGGTTACATGTTTATATATGCGTGACTGTCGCAAAACAACGATACCCACAAAAGTACTAAAATAATCGAGATTAGTTACTTTTCTTTTTTTGGGTGCATCTGCTCTGCCGAGCAAAATCGCTTGGTGTTTAACCACCCCATTGGCAATGAAAGTGATCAGCTCACGAATACCACCTTCCTCTATCGGTGTCCAAGTTATTGTCAAATTGACAGGTTCGTTGGGCTGTAACAAAAGCGAGAACAATTATTAGGTTACTGATGGCGACCTGACTTTTATACAACACATGTAGATTGCTAAAGTAGCTAATATCATTAGCTAGGTTGTTAACATTGTCACGGTAAATTTTTGAATTACATGTTATCTAGTGCTTTTCAGTCCGACTAGTTGCCATCGTGACATATATTGAAGTAATAAAATGGCTTTCCTTACTTCAATTGTGAAACGACTTTGAGCCACGGAAAATCCTTTTTTTGATGGAATCCTGTCAACTGTCACCTCAATGGTGGCATCTTCAACCGGATTCTCGATACGAAGAACTGAGGATTTGGATGATCCCAACTTCACATTTCCAAACAATACAAACGGAGCCCTAGAAAACTGAACTAAATTCAAAACTGGATGCGAGCAGTTTTCTTTATCGCCTGAATAAACCCCAGATGCATCTTTCTTGACGGGACTGAAATCCAGGAACCCCCCGCTCGTTGATAATTGAGCCATTTACAAACTTTAATTATCCATGCAAGTTGTTTACCCTAGTTACCGAAACCTCTGAAAAAACACAACAACATGAAAAAATACTTTCCGTAGTAATTATTCCCCGGAACGTTTGCCTCAAACAAGACCGCTAAATATTGTTGACTGACACGAATCATGTTTTTATGTCCATCTATATTCCGCAAGGAAACCGTGGGTTAATTTTGAATTTCATTTCAGATCGTTGGCCAATCATATCGTAGATTGACCCGTTCGGGCTCCTATCCCTGCGAGGTAAACAATGGCTGGCCAATCGGAGTCACAAAGCTGTTTGAACGGTCACAGGTCACGCCCATTGACAGAAGCTACTCAGAATTGAACAAGGTTAAACATGCATACGACGTCGTTGGGTTCCGTATTCTGAGTAACGACGGACATCCTTCCCTGAACTGTCTTTTGTGGCCCCGTTTATCTGAAAAGGCAAATTAGTTTGGATGGCTAATGGCTCTTTATAAAATATGCTTTAAACAACGCCAGAAAGAAATACTCGAAGTGCACATATCTCACGTAAAAGCGAACATATTTTTTAACCTGACGTTAGCCTGGTTGCTGGAAAAATGCGTGTGAAACAAAAATGTCCCAACTATTTATTGGATGTGCAGTCTTTAGTGGGTAATGTTGTAATACATATGCAAACGATCGTTATTTTAGAAAAATTGAAATCATGCAGCCAAATGAATGGCTCCCCACCAATGCGATCCGGTTCCAAACGTTCAACTTAAAGAGACAATCTCTTCGCAGGCACATGTTGAATCAACATCTCAACGTTCCAAACCGTTCTATCAAGGCGACAATGGGCCACGGAGATTACATTACTCTTGCGTGAGCCGGATCTGTGTCCGTTTCTTTTAATAAACCGGGGCCAGTTCTTAATAATAGAGGAACTCAAAAATTGCACCAGAATAGAGTTCAGTCTATGAACATTTGTTTTGTTGCTACTTTCTAAATCGAACGGGACGACCCACTCTGAATTAGCCTACATATTTGTTGTATATTATTGAATATGTTTTATTCCTAAATGAATCTGTCAATACTACAACCGCGTGAAAGGGAGAACTGTCACGTTTTAGCTATAGCCCACAACAACTTAATATCGAAGGAATTTATCAATGACACTACTTGGTCTAGCTAAGTGAACTTCAGCAATCTCATTACGTTGCCTGCACGGGTGATCGGATATTTCCATTCGAGAAACACTTTCTGATTTCAAGCCATCGTCTATGCTATGCGATACTAAAAGAACAATTCTCATTATGGATAAAGCATACTGTTTTCTTATATTCAGCCATCGTATTCAATGTCTTGTCTTTGCCCAGCAGATCACATCACTGCCCAAAGTTTTTATTGAGCATGACTTAGGGATGGAGGCTATCTGTGCGTCAAAGGAAAAGGATCATTATGCGATTGGGGAGCAAGGCTCTTCAGTAAACCACACGCAAAGGCAGCACATCTGAGGGATTGCTAGAAGACGGAGAGATCAGTCGCACTACGGACATGCTTCACATACAGCGAGCAGGATGATTTTATATGATGGAGTGGATGGAGTTTTTGCGATCTGCTAGGTTTCCATTACTTGCATGCGCCTTGACCACCTACGCACTGGTCATAGGGATAGATGGTAAGTAACGATCTATGGTGATTAGCTCTTCTTTGAATCTACCGTTTAGCAGCTGTTGAACATTCATGTCAGGTTTAATCTGATGTTTAGGTTTATAGGTTTTGCAGTTGTTATTTGCAGGGGTTATCATGTCTTACCCAATACAAAAATGCAGCTTTGTTTCTCTTAAACAATCTTCCTAATTATCCTGTTTTTACATAGAGTTGTTTTCTTGCTTTTGAAATATCCTTTCCGAAATGCTGCTTAAGCTGTTGCAGGCCGCAATAAAATATAAAATAAAAATATTTTCCATGGCAATCACTGCCTTCTTAAATAATGCAACCTGATACACCTGAGCCTCAGTGTCACACATATTTATAAGTACACTAGCTGATCAGTAGTCAGTTGTTTCTTATAGTCGTTTGGGTTGCATTTTGACATGACTTGAATTTCAATTGGAAATGTGAGTGGTGACATCATGGCTATCTCCCAGTGTTAATGGGACAGACAAAAGACAGACCCAAGGATTGGGTGCAGCATAAGTCCTGATGAGGGGAAGTCAGTTCTAGTACTCAGTAGGATGTGTATGTAGAGCGATACTGGGTTTACTATACATGTGGATACCAGACGTTTCCATAAAGATTGTAAAACCTAACAATTTGACTCCCACATGGAGATAACCTATTTCAGTTTAGTGGTTATGCTTTGGCAAAAACCGACAATATTGGTTAGTGGTTAGTTTTCAGCATGACGGTTACATTTCTGAGGTAAGGGTAAATGAAACACTAATTTTGCAATAATACGGAATAGCAAATGTTCCTCGAAGGATTATATAATGAATGAATCTCTGGTCCCTTTTAAGAGGAAGGCTATATCTGGCTGAGAGGTTTAGGATAAAAGTTACAATTGGGGTTAGGGTTATGGTTAGGTATTCAGGGTTAAAATTAGTGTTAGGGTCAGGGCAAATTGTGTCTGTGTAATCGTTTGTTTTTTTAGTTTATGTCTATGATAGCAAATAACACAAAAAAATGTGTTACAACACAATGCGTTATAGTCAGTACAAAGTCAATATATCTAGGTTTGCAAAATATGTGAGAAATGCCTGGTGTGATAGGCATTGTCCTAATCAGCTTAGTCTATCAACCAATCATCTCCGACAACACCTTCCCCCATGTGCCTTTTGCACCCAAGCACCAGCTGAGCTGTCTCATTACTGTACTGACCCAGGATAGAACAGGCAGTTACTACAACCCTGTTTCAAAAAGAGTTGGGACGCTGTGTAAAATGTAAAGAAAAACAGAATGTTGTGCAAATAATTTAAACCCTATGCTAAATAGAAAATAGAACAAAGACAATTTATTGAAACATATGCCCACTGTGAATTTGATGACAGCAAAACGTTTCAAATAAGCTGGGACAGGGGCAACAAAAGACTAGAAATGTTGTGTAATGCTAAAAAAACTGGTTGAATATCTCAACTAAATAGGTTAATTGCCAATAGGACAGTAATATGATTGGGTATGAAAGTTTGTGAAATACTGTGCAGGCAAATAGAGCAACTATTTAAGAATTGCTTTTCTTAATGTAAAATTACAAAGAGTTTGGGGATCTCTTCCTCTACTGTACATAAAATCATTCAAAGATTCAGAGAATACAGAGAAATCTGTATGCAAGTGACAAGGCCGAAAACCAATATTTGATGTGATCTTCGGGCCCACAGGCGACACTGCATTAAAAACATACACAATTCTACAGTGGACATCACTACATGGGCTCAGGAACACTTCCGATAACCATTGTCTGTGAACACAGTACATCGCTGCCTCCACAAATGCAAGTTAAATTTCTACAATGCACAGATTAATCCATGTATAAACAAGTTCACGAAATGCTGCCGCCTTCTCTGGGTCCGAGCTAATTTAAGATGGACTAAAGTGAAGTGGAAAACTGTCCTATTATCTGACATATCAAAATGTGAAATTATTTTTGGGAATCATGGACGCCATGTCCTCTGGATTAAAGAGGAGGGGCCATCCGGCATGTTATCAGCACACAGTTCAAAAGCCAGCAAACACTTACAGAGTATTGTTAAAAGAAGAGGTATTGCAACAGAGTGGTAAACATCCCCCGCCACAACTTTTTGAATGTGTTACTGGCATCAAATTCAAAATTCTCATGTATTTTTCCGAAAACAATATAATCTCTCAGTTTCAACATTTGATATGTTGTCATTGTATTCTTTTCGTATGATTTGCACATCATTGCATTCTGTTTTTATTTATTATTTATGCAGCATACCAAGTTTTTTGAAAACAGGGCTGTAATTAAATATACGTTTTTCATAGTGATGAACTCATGTAACTTGAGTGCCTAGCTGAATGAACATTGCATTTAATGTCACAGTGATTAACTTCATAGCTGTCATTAAAGGCTTTAGTAACATAGGGAGAACTTTTCAATTGCAGTAACTTTTTCACAATACATAGACACACTTGTCTATTCACATTTGCAACTGGAACATACAACACTGATATTTTTTGTTGATAAGCACAGAATGAATGACTGCTTTCTCCTTTGTCATAACCTAAAAAACACAGCGTGTGCTTTGTTGAGGAAGTCATTCCATTTTATATCTAAGATAACATCAGGCTAGGTGTTTTGTAAAAGCACTTTGTGACAACTGCTGATATAAAACAGGCTTTTTTGAACATTCTGATTTGTCAACATTAGCTAAGCTAGCTAAGATCAGTTCAACTAGTTAGCATCAGCTAAGCTATTTAGTTAAACATGCATTACAGATCACCCAAATGGCCCTGATCAAAAGTTTACATAGCCTTGAAAATTTGGCCTTATTAGAGACACACAAGGTGATACACTCAGTTTAAAATGACAATTAAAGGTTACTTTGACACACCTGTGGCTTTTAAATTTGCAAGTAGTGTCTGTGTATGAATAGTCAATGCGTTTGTTAGCTCACACATGGATGCACTGAGCAGGCAACATACTGAGCCATGGGGAGCATAATTAACTTTAAAAAAACCTGCGTAACATGGTAATGGACCAATATGAAGATGGAAAAGGATATAAAAAGATATCCAAATGCTTGCAAGTGCCAGTCTTTCACTCATCTTCTGGAATATGCACAAGGTTGTATGCACTCTGGAGGTCCAGTTTCGTGAAGACGCGAGCCCCCCTCACCTGCTCTATGGCCAATGGATTGCCGTTTTTCAGGTACCACCCCGGCAATCTGTCCCTTCATGGCGTGAAGTCTATCCTTTAACTCCGGAGTCTGTCCAGGGAGCCTGGACTCTCCATCCTTCCAACCCTGGCCCATTCCAGCACATGAGCAGGGGAGGAAAAAATAAACAAAAAAAACATGTATAAAAAGCCAGAAAAGAACACAAAGAAAAAGTGCCTCATGGGGGACGGATTATTCTGTGGTGGTGTGAATGCGTAAAAGTCTGTCAAAAAGGGAAAAGAAACTAAACAAATGATTGCAGTTCTCTGAAGTCTTTATATTATAACAGCATCGACACGGCAATCGACAGACAAACAATAATCCTGGAAATGCAGGTGAACAAAATATATAGCTCTGGAAAAAATTAAGAAACCACTCCAAATTTTTCTTGAATCAGCATTTCTACATGGCAGCCATTCCATTCCAGTGTCTGTTAAATTCCAACACAGGCACACCTCATTTTACTTAATCAGGTGCTGATTAGGTGATTACCTGAGCCAAACCCAATTTAATGAGGAAAAGTATAAAAAACACTGCTGTGTTTTTACAACCACTATACACAGTATGCTCATGCAATAGGACCAGCTGGATGGCAAAAACAGTGTAAGTAGTACATCAAAGGTAAGTAAAAAAAAAAACTATTCATCAAAAACAAAAAATTTTTAAGAAAACATTGAGTGAGGAAAAGAAGGGTTCGATTCTGGCTTTAGTGGCAGAGGGATGCAGTCATCGTCAGGTTGCTTCCATCCTGAACATTTCAAAGATGAAGGTTCATAAAAACAGGGTCAAGCAACAGACATTAGGGGCAACAAAGCTTCAGACTGGTTGAGGCCAAAAATGACTATACACTGAGTGTCAACTCATTCAAATGTAAATCAAAAACTGTGGGATGACATCAATTGACCTACAAAAAGAATGGCAAACAGCAGCTGGGATGAAATGCACTGCAAGGAAGATTTGATACAGGCTCCTAGGGGCAGGGTTGAAGTTGTGCAAAGCTAGAAAAAAGGCCTTCATCAATGAGATTTAAAGAAGAGCCAGGCTGAAGTTTGCAAAAGACCATAAGGTTATCCTGGAAGATCACCCGCTTCCTTTTGCTCTGACAATGTTCCCCAAATCTGAGAATAGTTTTTTCAGCAGGACAATGCTCCATGCCACACAGCCAGGTCAATCAAGGTGTGGATAGAGGATCACCAGATCAAGACCCTGTCATGGCAAGCCCAATCTCCAGATCAGAACCCTATTGAAAACCTCTGGAATTTGATCAGAAGGAAAATGGATGGTCACAAGCCATCAAACACAGCCAAGCTACTTGAATTTTTGTGCCTGGAATCGCGTAAAGTCCCACAGACTGGTGGAGAGTGTGGAAAATGAGCATTAACAATTACAATATGAATGTACTTTTCATTTGAAGTGAATGTGCCTAGATAATGAGAACAAAAGAAACATCTCTGTTTAGATTCTCTCTGTAGATTACGTTCTGATAACCACAGGAATGTTTACATTGAACATTTGGCACAGGGGTTACTGTCTTGGAAAGCTGATTTATGCTAGGTAGAGACACCCTTCAATGTCTATTTCAGGTTGTAACCAACGTTACAGTGAGAAGAGATTGAGTGAGATGGGATTGAGGTTGTGTAAGGAAGACAAGGTCCGTAAACTCACGAACAAGACTATCTAATGCTGCAATAAACATTTTAATAACTCTCTCCCTTGACAACCGGGTGCGCGAATAATTATTACAACCACTATACAAAACGGCTGATTTCTATCAAGAGCATGCCAAGACACATGAAAGCTGTGATAAAACACCTGGGTTATTCCTCAAAATATTGATTTCTGAACTCTTCCTAAGTTAAAACAATTTAATATTGTTGAAAAATGAATATGAATATGTTTTCATTGCATTATTTCAAGTCTGAAAACGAAGCATGTTTTTTGGTTATTTTGACCGATTGTTATTTTCTACAAATAAATACTCCAAATGACAGTATTTTGGGGGGGAATTTGAGAGCAATGATGTCAGTAGTTTATATAAAAAAAAAAAAAAAGTAAAAATTTTACTCAAACACATATGTATGAACAGTAAAACCAGAGAAACTTTTGCAATGTTTTCCACTGCTTTATAACCTGCGTGGGCCACCCACCAACGCAATTGGCTGCCCCCCCCCCCCCACCCAACACAAACGTTGTCAAAATAGGCTGAATTGTTTGTGCTCCGTTTGTGCTGGTTTGTGCCGTTTACCTTTTCCTTTGCCCTGCTGCAATTTTTTTAGATATTATAGAATATTTTATAGGTCATTCTGAGGTCACTCAGCCCCCCAAAATCCTCCAAAGTCAACAGAAATAGGCTTATTCTGTCACATCTCCACTTTTGCATCCCTGAGCTGTGATCGCACACCTGTTCATCATCCACTCCCACACCTGTTCCCAACCTACGATCAAACACCTGTTCCCAATCGCCTCATCTCCCTGTCATTTCTTCCCTGCCAGATCATGGTCTATAGCCCCATGTGCTTCTCAGCCACTAACGAGTTTACGTTTAGTCCGAGCTTTTCGTGTATCAACCTTCTTCCCATCCCCGACTACTCTGCCTGCTACCTGCCTGTATCTCTGCTGACAGCCTGTGTACCGACCTCCTGCCCGTTCCCGAGTGTTCTGTCTGCTACCTGTCTGTACTTCTGCTGTCCACTCATGTACTGACCTTCTGCCTGTCCCTGACTACTCGACCTGCCACCGGTTAGTACCTCCGCCCCCTGTCTGTGTGCCGATCCTCTGTCTAATCCCGATTACTCTGCCTGTCACTTCCCCCTCGCCCTTCCAATCCGCGCTTGGGTTCCTACTCACGCCCATGACAGTATGATCCGGGGATTTGGGATCATGCCGTTCCTTCCTACTACAGTGCAGCCTCGTCTTTGCGCAAGGATCGCCTACCTGGTTGGATTGCTCCGCGGACATGCCCTAGAATGGGCCTCAGCCCTGTGGGAGCGACAGGACCCGACGACCCGGTCTTACAGTTCGTTCACAAATGAGATGCGGAAACTGTTTGACCACCCGGTCCGAGGAAGGGACGCTTCCAGCCATATGTTTGCTCTGCGCCAGGGCAGACGCAGCGTGGCCGAATATACCATCGAGTTTTGCACCCTGGCTGCCGAGAGTGGTTGGAAGAGAGGCTTTACAGGCGGTGTTCACTAACGGTCTAAACAACCACTTAAAGGATGAACTGGTCTCCCACCCCGAACCGGTTAGCCTGGACAGTCTCATCGCCCTTACACTCCAGATGGACAACCATGCTCGGGAACGAAGAAGGGAGAGACACACGAAGCATTCCCGTTGCCGCCGGCACCCGAACCTATCGTGATAAGGGACAGGTCCCCTCGTCTCACGTCAGCTACTTCCCACAGCATGGACCCCAAGCCAATGCGCCTGGGCCGTTTTCGTCTAGATGGGACGGAACATCAGCGAAGGAAGGAAAGCAGCAGCTGCCTTTACTGTGGCCGTCCGTGGCATTACACCTGTCCCCTAAAGGTTAGCAAGCCTGTAGACCCCCTTGTTGCAGGGAGACGATTAGCGAGTCCAACCACAGAACTCTCCTGTTCCCTGGTTCCCTTTTACGTCACCATCTGCCACAACAGACAGCGCCTTACGATTCAAGTCCTGATTGACTGTGGAGCTGACGATAGTTTTTTGGATTCCGCCTTGGTCTCCCAAATGGGGCTCTCTGTGGAACCTCTAAAGGAGGCTATAGAAGCCGTATCCCTAGACAGCAGACGATTGGCCAGGGTCACATCCCGGATCGAACCCGTTAAGCTACTACTCTCCGGCAATCACACCGAAACCATCCGTTTCCTAATCACCAGCTCCCCCATATTCCGCTGATATAGGGACACTCCTGGTTAGTTAAGCACAACCCCGTCATTGACTAGTCTGCAAGCAGGATAGTCAAGTGGAGCTCTACCTGCCCTGCCGACTGCCTGCGCAAGGCCTGTCCCCAGTCCGTGTGAGCCCAGACCAGCAGTGTCCAGCCACCCGACCTGTACAGGGTGCCCACCGCCTATCACGACATCAGGGGGGTGTTCAACAAGCCTTTCTTCCTCCGCAAAGGCCCTACAACGGTGCCAACAACAGAATATTTTATAGTTAGATGGATTGAAACACCATTAACTATCCTTTTCTTTAACAATAAGATTCTACGAATTCTTGATCCCATTGTTCATATCAGCATTTCCTGCACTGACAAAATGCTACCAAACACGCTGTGCTGTGTCTGGTAAGCCTGTGAATAGAATTTGTATTTCCATACTGTGGAAAGACTATTTGATGCCCGGTGCCAACTTTCCCAAAAGCCGCCTCTACAGTCTCTCTAAGCCCGAAAGAGAATCTATGGAGAAATATATCAGGGACTCCCTAGACTCGGGTTGCATCCGTCCGTCCTCCTCCCCCTTGGCAGCAGGGTTTTTCTTTGTGGGAAAGAAGGACGGCACTCTCCATCCCTGCATTGATTACTGGGGTTTGAATAACATAACCGTTAAGAACAAATACCCCCTTCCTCTGATGAACTCCGCCTTTGACTCCCTCCAGGGCGCCACGATCTTTACTAAACTCGACCTCCGTAATGCATACCACTTGGTAAGGAAGGGGGACGAACGGCTCACAGGGTTTAACATGCCAATGGGTCATTTCGAATACCTGGTGATGCCATTTGGCCTGACCAACGCCCCGGCGGTCTTTCAGCACTTCATCAACGATGAGTTGGGGGATATGATTGGGCATTTTGCCTTTGTTTACCAGGATGACATCCTCATTTTCTCCAGGGACCAAATGGAGCACATCTAGCATGTTCGACAGGTCCTTCTTTGTCTGCTGGAGAATCGTTTGTACCTAAAGGCAGAGAAGTGCGAAATCCACGCGGCGACCATCTCCTTCCTGGGATACATCATTTTGGAGGGGCAGGTGAGGATGGACCCGTCCAAGGTGGAGGCAGTTTTGGAGTGGCCGAGACCAGGCTCTAGGAAGGAATTACAACGTTTCCTGGGCTTCGCCACTTTCTATCGGCGGGTCATCCGAATTTACATCCGGGTGGCTGCTCCCATGACTGCCCTTACCTCCAGTGTCAAGCCTTTCACCTGGACCCCAGAGGCAGAGGAGGCCTTCCGGGACCTCAAGGCTCGCTTCATCTGTCCTCTCCCAACCGGATCCGTCCCACCAATTTGTGGTTGAGGTGGATGCCTCTGACGTGGGAGTTGGGGAAGTCTTGTCCCAGCGTAACCCAGAGGATGAGAAGCCCCACCCCTGCGTGTTTGTGTCCCGCCGTCTGTCTGCTGCCAAAGAGATTATGACGTTGGTAATCGCGAGCTCCTAGCCATTAAGATTGCCCTGGAGGAATGGCGCCACTGGCTCGAGGGGAAAGAGCTGCCGTTCCCCATCTGGACGGACCACAAGAACTTTGAGTACATCCGGTCTGCCAAACATCTCAATCCGCACCAAGCCAGATGGGCCCGGTTCTTTGGTCGTTTTGTGTTCACCCTGACCTATAGGCCGGGATCAGGGAACGGCAAACCCGATGTCCTATCCCGCGACTTCTCAAAGAAGGAGGACTGGTGTGCCCTTCCCGACACGATCTTGCCCAGCAGTTGCGCAATCGGTGCTGCGTTTTGGAAGGTTGAGGAGGAAGTAATAGCAGCCCTCCTGCACAATGCTGGGCCAGGGAACGATCACCCCGGCCGCTTGTTCGTCCCCGTATCGGTCTGGTCAACAGTACTTGATTGGGCACATGCGTCCAAGTTGACGTGCATTTCTGGTCTTGCCCGCACCTTGGCATTCCTCAATAGACACTTTTGGTGGCTGTCTATACCGAAAGATACCCAGGACTACATCTCCGCCTGCCCCCATCTGCTCACAGAACCGGCCCAGCTCCAGCCTCCTGCGTTCCCTACCCGTTCCACGCTGCCCCTGGTCCCACCTGTCCCTTGATTTCGTCACCGGTCTACCCCGCTCGGGTCAATGACCTTACCGTCATTGACCGCTTCAGCAAGTTCACCCGTTTTGTCCCATTACCCAAACTCCTCACAGCAAAAGAGATGGCAGCCGTCTTGGTAAAGGAAGTGTTCAGTGTCGCATCACACTCCCGTCGTGGTTAGTACACCTGTGAGGTGGAGTGCCAGAAACAAAGGGGAGCAGCTGTGCCATGTGCAGACACACTTTTTCACAAACTGGGTGTTTTGTGGTGGATTGACTGGGAAAGCATGTAAACATTGAGGCTTAGAAGTTTCTGAAAAAAGTAATTTTGAATTGAATAAATGTTTTGGTTCCCAACAAAGGTTGTGTGTGTGTGTGTGTGTGTGTGTGTGTGTGTGAGATAGAAAAAGCCTTTGTGAGTCTGTGTGTTTGCATATGTGTGCATTATGTTATCACAACTGTCACATGCACACCAGTCTGTGAGTGTATGACAGAATAAGATCTCCCCTCCACATGTGCTGCTTAATGAAAGGGCCCTTCTACGGAGATAGCCAGGAACAAAGAGCAATATTTGCATATGAACAAGGCCTTAGAAGCATCACATGCTGTGGAAAAGGAGGCGGCATTGACTGGTGCTTTGTTTTGAATCCACTGTTACTAAACATGCTTTAGGTTGATTATGGAAGTACTGACAGTCTCACCGGAAAAGGTCAGGTTTTAATGTGGATTTTTGGCAACTGCCATGAAAATGTTATCTTGGGTGCCTGGTATGATTGATTAAAATATATCAGTCAACAATCTGTTGTTGAGACAAAAGTAAGTGGCTAAACAGTTTCAAACATAGATGGTGTTTGTATACACATTTGACTACTAGGCCAAAAATCCCCACAGGATAGTAAAACAGGAAGGGGTTTCAAATTGGACTTTCCTCTGTATTAATGCTGACACTGAGCAGTAGATCGCAAGCAGTTTCGCTCTTTATTTACATTACACTCCATAAGTATTTGGACAACAAAAAAAAGTTGGTTTTATGAACAGCAACCATTTGCAACATGAGCACCGGTCTTCATTACAATTGACTCACTGTGTAAAACAGGAGGGATGAATTGGAAAGTAACCAGAGTGCTAGCTTGTGTAAAACCTGTACATTTTCTTTAACAGTTACAATTCAGAACAGCATTTTTCCCCCAGGAGCAGCAGAGCCCAGTCTCTGCATAGCTGAATCTGTATGTTATCCAGGATAGATTTTGGAGTTGTTGACATCAATGTTCCATTATAAGTGGGAGGAGTGTTGTGGCAGTTTCTTAACTGATGTATTTTGGAGACATGTTTGCTTATCTATTACCTGGTATGTAACTCTGGTCGTTGGTTGTGATGAAATTGTCATCACAGGAGCCATCACAGACACATCTGAGCAGTACAGCAAGAGCCTTCACTGCCACAACTACACCAGAGCAATACAGCAGTCACTGGCTCAATTTGTGTATCAGTATGTGTTCAGCTGAGCTCCACTCTGGTCCTATTGCACCGGTGGTTGAGGTTTGGCCAATTTGTTCATACTACACACTTAGTTTTTTGTGTTTGTCTTACTCCAGTAGATAATTTTCTTGTGTTTTTATAGTGTTATTAATAATGATATAATGTAGAAAATAGATTTACTCATACATTCAAATATAAATTGTAGAAACAGTTGTTGATTCTCACAATTTCTCAGAGTCAGTGGTGTCATTTTGATTAATTGTAAGGAGCTGTTAGCTTTTAATTTCATGTGTGTTGGGGAAGGCATAAGAAGGTGATTGGGTCGTGTCCTCTTTTTCATCTCCGCCAATGGCCAGGACAGCCATGTGGATGGGTATTTGTTGCTCGGCCGACATCCAAAAGGCCATGATATGCCTGGTTAATTTAGCGGGACACCTCGGTAACGAGGACACACCCAGTGTTAACACTGTTATTTCCTCCCTTTCCTTGGAAACCTGTAGGAATCACACAAATGGATTGACACACTAATTAGCATGGAAGGCATCATGTTTAAAAAACAAATGAAGATGCAAAAAGCATAACTCTGACTGGCTGACTAGCTCGCCAATGGCCAGACAGTGTGTCCCTTGGCTGTGTTGTGTGATTAAAGAGACACTAAGCAGCACACGGGCTACTCGAGGAACTCATAGATTGATGAATGCCTCAAATGATGTACTTCTGTCTGCCTGCAGTAGCTATGGCAATATGCACAATTAGAACCGTGAAATTGGTTGCCATGGAGGCACACTGTGATGCTTTGTGAAGCTCTTAAGTTAGCAAACGTCCTTGTACTATTGAAGAGTATGGGGAGAGAGAGTCTTTTGTGTCTCATGCTCAATGACTGTGTGGGACAATGCAAAGCAAGATTCATTGTGAAATTGGGTTTACAGAAAGAAATCTGGATAGATTTGAGTTAATCCACACGTTTTAATATCAGTAAAATGTTCTTGTTTTACTGAATACCAACATTATCAAACTAGAATGTAAAGAAAAATTTGAAAGGCAATATGTATAAGACCCATTGAAGCAATACACCAGAATTCAGTGAACTCCAAAGGTGTTTGGACATCGACACATTTCTTGCTTTTTGGCTCTGTTTTACAGCAGTTTGGATTTGAAGTGATGCATTGAAAATGGGGTTGCAGACTGACATCTTTAACTGGAGAGTATTTAAATCAATATCAGATGAAATGAATGCAGTGTGACGGTGCAAGTGCAATGCGTGCATAAAAATGAAGCCGAAAGGAATGAAAAACAAAAACCCAGTGATAACGATTACTCTCTTATAGTTCTCTTTTGTTTGGCAATACAGAACAGCACCGTACAACAGCGATAGGAAACAATCATCCGTGATTTGCAGTGGCAACCAAACACAATATGTTTAACAATATTTGAATATATATAACTGATAAGAGTAAGCAGGTGCATCCTCGGGGTGCGTTGCTGCCATCCCTCTCCGGCTGGTGGTTAGTACACCGGTGAGGTGGTGGAGCTGCGGAGCCATGCGGAGCCATGCGGAGCCATGCGGAGCCATGCGGAGCAGACGTCAGATACAGTTTGGGCCATGTGGTTGTATTGAGCAGACCAGATGTTTCACTACACTTCAGAATGCATCCTGCTGGTTCACTCAGCAGTAACACCATCAATTCTGCCAAGTAATACAGTACCAGTTGCAGCCATATATTCCCAAACCCCCCTCCCACACCATATTTAGCAGATGGGGTTATATGCAGCTTATTTTGGGGGGTTATTTACATTGTTTCTTTGAATACTTGATGTTTTTTCAATATTATAGCTCACACCGCAACATGTTAATTCTGAATGGAAAAAATAGCCTCAAAATAAAGCTTACATTCTGCACTGTAACGTGCTTGAATATAGATCCAAAAGAAATAACTGTCCAGCTACTTTTGGAGTTTATTTTAAGACTGCCGATCAATGTTAGTTGAATCTGAAATGTTAATGCAAACTATACAAATTCAAGTTATTTGCATTCCCCAGGTCATTCTACACTGAAGGCAAGGTCAGCAGTACCAGCAACAAACCAGTGTACCCCCAACCCCTGTCATAACCGGGCCATCTGCCGTAGCCGTGGTGATGGCTACTTGTGTTTCTGCGTGCCTGGATTCCAGGGTGAGCAGTGCCAGATCGAGGTGAACGAGTGTGTGTCACAGCCCTGCAGAAATGGAGCCACCTGCATGGACAGAGTGAGCGGCTATACTTGCCTCTGCAGCTCAGGGTTCACAGGTAAGACATGAGCAGCTCCTTCACAGCTCTCTTAGTAACCAAAGCTAAAGCACATTTCAAAAGGTGAGTGGAGGAATTACAGTGCCTTGCACAAGTATTCACCCCTTTGGCTTTTTACCTATTTTGTTGCATTACAGATTTTAGTTCAATGTGTTTTTTAATCTGAATTGTTTGTGATGGATCAGAACATAATAGTCTATGTTGGATAAGTGAAATTAGAAAAAAATATATATAAAATTGGCATGTGCATATGTATTCACCCCCTTTGTTATGAAGCCCATAAAAGCTATGGTGCAACCAATTGCCTTCAGAAGTCTCATAATTAGTGAATTGATGTCCACCTGTGTGCAATCTAAGTGTCACATGATCTGTCAGTACACATACACACCTTTTTTGAAAGGCCACAGAGGCTGCGGCACCTAAGCAAGAGGCACCACTAACGAAACACTGCCATGAAGACCAAGGAACTCTCCAAACAAGTAAGGGACAACGTTGTTGAGAAGTACAAGTCAGGGTTAGGTTATAAAAAATATCCACATCTTTGATGATCTCCAGGAGCACCATTCAAATATCATAATCAAATGAAAAGAACATGGCACAACAGCAAACCTCCCAAGAGACGGCCGCCCACCAAAACTCACGGACCGGGCAAGGAGGGCATTAATCAGAGAAGCAGCACAGAGACCCTGGAGGAGCTGCAGAGTTCCGCAGCAGAGACTGGAGTATCTGTACATAGGATGACAATATCCTGTATGCTCCATAGAGTTGGGCTTTATGGCAGAGTGGCCAGAAGAAAGCCATTACTTTCAGCAAAAAACTTAATGGCACGTTTTGAGTTTGCAAAAAGGCATGTGGGAGACTCAAAATGTATGGAGGAAGGTGCTCTGGTCTGATGAGACATAAATTGATATTTTCGGCCATCAAGGAAAAAGCTATTTCTTGCGCAAACCCAACACATCACATCACCCAAGGAACACCGTCCCCACAGTGAAACATGCTGTTGAAATGTTTTTCAGCAGCCGGGACTGGGAAACTGGTCTGAGTTGAGGGAAAGATGGGTGGTGCTAAATACAGGGATATTCTTGAGCAAATCCTGCACCACACGGTGCATGATTTGAGGCTAGGATGGAGGGTCACCTTCCAGCAGGACAATGATCCCAAACACACTGCTAAAGCAACGATGATTTAAAGTGAAACATGTAAACGTGTTGGAATGGCCTAGTCAAATCCCAGACCTCAATCCAATAGAAAATCTGTGGTCAGACTTAAAGATTGCTGTTCACAAGCACAAACCATCCAACTTGAAGGAGCTGGAGTAGTTTTGCAAGGAATGGGCAAAAATCCCAGTGGTAAGATGTGGCATGGTCATAGAGACTTATCCAAAGCGACTTGGAGCTATGATTGCTGAAAAAGGTGGCTCTACAAATATAGATTTTAGGGGGGTGAATAGTTATGCACATTGACTTTTTCTATTATTTTGTCCTATTTGTTGTTTGCTTCACAATACATAAAAAAGAACACCTTCAAAGTTGTGGGCATGTTCTGTACATTTTGTGATGCAAATCCTCAAACAATCCATGTTTATTCCAGGTTGTGAGGTAACAAAACATGAAAAATGCCAAGGGGGGTGAATACTTTTGCAAGGCACTGTATATCAGGGCTACCCAAACCTATTCCAGTCGATCCATTGCCCTTTCTCTCAAACCCCATCTCATTGTAATAATTAGAAACAGTACATGTAGAGTGAACATCAAGCGTGCCTTCAGGTGGTTTGCTTTTTTTTCTTTTTCCATATTGGAAAAACATAGGCATGAGTTCTTCCCGTGCGCCATAGAGAAAGGTTGCACTAACAATGGCTTCGCATTTACTATGCAATATCGTGCTTATTATTGTTTTTTTGTTCATTCTGCACTTTGTTCATGATCAACAAGCACTTTTTGATAATCATTAGTAGTAAATGTAGGGTATATTCTCTCACTTTGGTGATTTACGACCCTGGTGGGCGGGGATTCCAGATTGAATTGACAGGTGGGTAGGACATCCGGTTTGCTGTGTGGGACTTCCGGTGTGAGGTATGGTCTACCTGTATGTGTGTTATTTCCGGGAAAATGTCAGCAGGTTAGAGTGTGACTGCGACTGCGAACTGTTTGACTGACCAAAAACCCTCAAACTCCGCCTTAAGCTAACACAGTCCTCAACACAGCATAAAAACAGACTTACCGCCTGTGACTATGAAGTTGTCAGATGAATTTAGGAAACATGTCTTAAAGAAAAACATTACATGTTTGATAAAACATTACAAGTACGATTCAATTCCTAATGAAAAGAAAAGGTTCATAAACTTATGTTACAAATGATTAAGACAAAACAACAAATGAGTATCTGACCAATAAGGTCTTATTGTTCCTCAAATGAAAATTAATGTAAAAAAGACAATTGACACACCACACTCCGACACATAACTCAATGTATGACAGTCATCAATCCTGCTCCCACCTCAGATTATAAGGGTCGAGAAACATTTTGACATCAACAGGCTACAATCAGTGTTAACGGTTTTCAGCAGAAAATCTGGTGAAAACATGACATCATGATTAAACATACCCCCAAGTCCATTGAACAATCAAAACCCCCCTTGTCTGTATCATGATCCATGCGACAATATCGTACAAAAGACTTATGCATATCCAGTTGTACCTGTGAAAGATTCTACCGTTAAATTAGTGAAAACATCTACCTTTGACAGGGACCACCTATAATAGGAAACTATTCACTATGCAAAAATATCATGATAGCAGTCATAATGTAGATCATTAAGCATCATCACAAATACGCCAATGTCCAATATTGGGATTGTCATCGTACAGAGATTCCTACCTGTCTTGCGAGAAACAAACCTTCATACATACAAAATCACCATATCAGTTAATTTAGGAAGATCTTGGATTGTAAGGAATATCAGTTATTGCAGTTAGTGTGATGTGGACCCAGCAAATTGCCTGTTTGTCCTAACAAGTCAGTGTAGGTGTGTAGTAGAACAGTGAGTTTCCAAAACTTCACAAATTCAAGATTAACTCCACAACAGTGTCTTCCACTGTGTTGGAACCAAGTGACTTGTCCAGTCAACTGGCCCGTGTTACTCTGACCTGTAGTATGTGGAGTCCTTCAGGATTCTCCTCTCATCTTGTTGTTGATGATTCATCTAGAAATGGAGTGTGAAGCAAAGTGATCTGACAGCGTTTTGCCATGATGATTTGGAACAGATTCAACCAGTGTTGTAGAAATCCTTCTTGAACATGTTGCTGGTACTCACACACTCAGTTGTCTGTGTCCAGTCAGTGACGTGATGCATCATCAGAAGAGGGGTTGTGATGTCCCGATCTGTTGAATGTATAACTGCAAAACAACGATTAATATGGTTCAACAGTCCATCGGACTTTCATCCAGTGGGTAGTTCCGTCAACTCCTAACAATGAAGACAATAGATCAGTCCGGAAAACTTGTGGTTCTCAAAGTTCCATTATCAGAGTGAAGCGGTCACCCTATTCAGAAAAATTTCCAGAAAAGTCTATGGCAAATTTCCTTTTACATCTAGAACTAGCTTGGTTTTTGTTTGACTCCTGGTGCTATATTAATGCGCGATAGCAACTAGCAGTGGAATAAGATTGTCAGACTTTACTTTACTTAGCCAAATCAGAAATGGTTAGATCTATTCAATTCAACCATACAAATGTTAGACATTACAACAAATAAAACAATCTACAAATAAACCAATTAAAAAAACATCCTGTAAATGGAAAATTTAAAACAACTGATGCCAATGCTACGTTATAACTATGCAAACAGGAAAACATGCCAATTTGACTTGCCTTGAGACCTAAGCTCAACTCTTTCCAATCATAATCAATTATCATATCACAAATCTCCCCTGCCTTCACTTCATTAAGTCAATGGAAAGTAACACCATGAGTGAATGCAGAACAATGACAAATACGGCCACAGAAGGCGCCGTCCTGAACCCGCACTGGCCATCTTTTCAGGACGGACATGAAAAACTACAGAATTGGTTGTAGGGATGAATCTATAATCCATTTGGACTATACAGGAGTTGTATCCTGTATAGTCATCAAAATAAAGTTAACACGAACATTCACTAACACTAGTCGATGCTATGCCATTGTGTAACATCATTTGTACAAGGCAAAACACATTGTCAAAAATATGTAAAGGATAAACTTTAAAATATGTTTCCTAAATCAGAGAGATACACTGCTCAAAAAAATGAAGGGAACACATAATCATCACGTTATAACACCAAGCCAATTAAACTTAAGGAAAAGCAATCTGACCAGTTAGGAAGCATAAGAAATTGAGAATCAATTGTCCCTATGATGCAGTGAAGTTGTCCTGGCCCTTGAGCAGAAAAACACCCCCCAAAGCATACGGTTTCCACCTCCATGTTTGACGGGGGGATGGTGTCCTTGGGTCATAGGCAGCATTCCTCCTCCTCCAAACAAGGTGGGTTGAGTTGATGCCAAAAAGCTACATTTTGGTCTCATCTGACCACAACCCTTTCACCCAGTTCTTCTTCAAATGTTCAATGGCAAACTTCAGATGGGCCTGTACATGTGCCTTTTTTTAGCAGGGAGACCTGTGTTGCAGAATTTCAGTCCTTCACAGCATAGTGTGTTACCAATTGTTTTCTTGGTGACTATGGTCCCAGCTGCCTTGAGATCATTGACAAGATCCTCCCGTGTAGTTCTCGGCTGATTCCTCACCGTTCTCATGATCATTGCAACTAAACGAGGTGAGATCTTGCATTGAGCCCCAGTCCGAGGGAGATTGACAGTTTTTGTTTCTCACATTTGCGAAAAATTGCACCAACTAATGTCACCTTCTCACCAAGCTGCCTTTTGTAGGTCTACAGTCTTATCCATTACATCCTTGGACAGCTCCTAATCACACAGAGTGGGCTCCTAATCTCAGCTCATTACTTGTATAAAAGACACCTGGGAGCCAGAAATCTTTCTGATTGAGAGGGGATCAAATGCTTATTTCCCTCATTCAAATGAAAATCATTTTATAGAAATGTTTACATGTATTTTTTGTTCTTATTCTGTCTTTCACTGTTCAAATGAACCTACAATTAAAATTATAGATTGATAATTTCTTTGTCAGTGGGCAAATGTACAAAATCAGCAGGGATTCAAATACTTTTTACCCTCACTGTATATATATATACATAAAACAGATATCTCATAGTGTTGCTGTCCTGCAATGGTATATTTCTGTGTGTTATCACTTTTTCTTTCTTGCAACAATCATTCAGTATACAACAACTGTATATAAAGAAAATCCATAATTGAGCAGCTTTATTGTTGGATTACAATTTTGGTACCTGGGAGAATTTAAGGTTAACAGTCTTGATCAGGGACTGATAAATGTACAATTATTTACAAAACATTGGTGATGATGTCCCCAAATAACTTTCAGATATGCATATATCTCAAGATGTTATGATCAATAATTGCAAAATGTATTCTTCAAAAATGTTAAATAATACTAATCTAAAATAGGATGTGAGCTGATTAAAATACTAAATAATGTTGCCCCATTGACTGTTTTCATAAAACAGAGAAACTAGATGCTTGCCATACACCTTAATATTCATCTTATTATATTATTGAAAATTTCAAATGGTTTTCAAATGGTCGTTTTGATCTGATTCAGCTGTTGATAGTTACTAAAAGTAATACAATTTGGGGAACATTTTGCTCTTGCTTGCGGAATTCATTTTCACTTACGAACCTCGAATTACAGAATTTGTCCACGTCGGAAAACATTGTGTTATTATAAATATGAAAATAAAATGTGCTTGATGTTCGAGTTGAATTTATACAAATGTTTGGTTACAAAATGGAAAGTTTGTAAAATGTATTCAAACTTCATTGTACAAGCTTGTCAAATATTGCTTGCAAGCACAAACTCAATGTACAAACTTGTGAAGATAAGCTTGCAAGCACGTACCTAGATGTTAGCAAAGCTAGCAAAAAGTAATTACAGATTTGTGCATCAGACTTGCAATCACAGCTCTTTCAATAAGTAGTAGACAGGTGGATGTTAGAGTCAAAGTTACTGGGTAGTTGTACAGGGATTGTGCCTGGCACTAAATGACTGCAGTTGACTGTTCATCAGAGTGATGGCCTGTGGATAGAAACTGTTCCTGTCTGTTCGTTTTGGCGTACATTGTTCTGTAGTGCCTACCAAAGGGGAGGGGCAGGAACAGGTTGTATCCAGGGTGTGATGGATCTGCTGTGATGTTTCCTGCCCTTTTACTGACTCGGGTTTTGTATAAGTCCTGGATGGAGGGCAGGTTGGCACCAATGATCTTTTCTGCAGATCTGACTGTCCGTTCTAGTCTGTTCCTTTCCAGTTTCATGGCATATCCAAACCAAACTGTGATGGGCGTGCAGAGAACAGACTTGATGATGGCTGTGTAAAAGTGGATCAGTAGCTACTTGGAACAGGTTAAGCTGGCGCAGGAAGTACATCCTCTGCTGGGCCTTTTTAATGATGGCATCTGTGTTTGGCTCCCTCTTTAGATCCTGAGAGATAGTGGATCTCAGAAACCTGAAGGATTCAACTAAAGACACGGGGTTGTTGAGAATGGTGATGAGGGCAGAGTCCTGAAGTCCAAAATCTTCTCCACATTTTTGAGCGTGTTAAGTTCCAGGTTGTTCTGACCAGACCAGAGGACTAGCTGTTCAACCTCCTGTCTTGTCACCGTCCTGGATGAGACCGATGTCGTCTGCAAACTTCAGTAGTTTGACAGATGGTCTCTTGAGGTGCAAACGTTTGTGTAGAGGGAGAAGAGCAGTGGGGATGGCACGCAACCCTGAGGGGCACCGGTACTGATTGTTTGGGTGCTGGATGTGGTTTTCCCCAGCCTCACCTGCTGACTCCTGTTGGTCAGGAAGTTTGTGATCCACTGACAGGTGGAGGCTGGCACAGTGGGCTGGATGAGTTTGGTATGAAGGATGTCTGGGATGATGGTGTTTAACGCCAAGCTGAAGTCCACAACCAGGGTCCTTGCATATGCCCCTGGAGAGTCAAGGTGTTTCAGGACGTAGTGCAGTGCCATGTTGACAGCATCATCCAGGGTTTTTTGGGGACCGGGATAATTGTGGAGCGTTTGAAGCACGAGGGAACTTCACACAGCTAGAGATCTGTTGAAAATATGTGTAAAGATGGTGACCAGTTGTTCAGCACAAACTTTCTGGCAGGATGGTGGGACACCGTCTGGGCCAGGAGCCTTCTTGAACTTCTGCCTCTAAAGGAGCTGCTGTACACTCTTTTCACAGATTGTTTGTGCAGGGGGGGTTGGTGAGTGGAGGTGACAGTGTCAGTGGGGGAAGGTGACTGTTTAAAGATGGTGCTGGAGTGGGAGAGAGGTGTGACCGGGGACCTGAAAAAACATTCAGCTCGTCAGCCAGTCGTTGAGAGCCAGCAGTGTGGGGATGTCTCCTATAGTTGATGAGTACCTTCAGGCCTTTCCATACCGACAATGGGAAATTGGTGGTGAAGTTTTTATAGCTCTTCTTTGCTGCTTTGACTTCCCTTGTCAGTGTGTCTCTTGCCTGATTGTACAGGGTTCTTGTCTCCACTTCTGTGGGCCTCCTCCTTAGACTGAAGAAGCTTCCTGAATATTGCTGTAAACCAGGGATTTTGATTGTAGTATATGCAGACAATTTTTGTCAGCACACACATCTTTACAAAACTGATGTAAGATGTCACAGTGTCAGTGAGTTCATGTAGGTCTGTGGCTGCAGCCTCAAATACACTCCAATCGGTAGAATCGAAGCAGGCTTGTAATTCTACCATAGACTCATTGTTCCATCTTTTTACAGACTTGACCACAGGTTTAGCAGATTTTAATTAATACCTGTAGGTCAGGATTAGGTGAACCAAACAGTGATCAGAGAGTCCTAGAGCTGCATGGGGGACAGAGCAATAGGCATCCTTTAATACTGTGTAGCAGTGGTCCATATTCTTCGCGATGTAGCAACAAATGCTGTGAGTTATTTATTTCCATCTGTGGGTGGAAACTGAATCCTTTTCATAATGAGTAGAATTGGGAAATTCTTGTATTATCGACACATGCTTTGTGGAGTCACTTGTTTCACTTGTCTCTCTTTTTTTTGCCATGTACTGTTAATTTTTGGTAACATGATTGTGCTTGTGAAGTGTAGAAACAGATCAGCGATATTACCTTTTGTCGCTGAAACAGTTTTTCTGCAGTGTTGACTTCACTTTGTTAGGTTTCGTTTTAACTGAAGCCAAAATGTGTCCAAACAATGGACTCTGCGTTTTGCTTTCATACAAATTGCTCAGTTGACTCTGCGTTTGAGTTCTCCTCCATGCCACTGACAGGACGGGGCGGAGCCACGTCACTGCCCATGTGGTAGAATGTTTTTAAGAGGAAAGTTTTAACAGTATTAAAAAATCTAAATAACCGACAAGGGAACATATTTTCATTTCGAGGAACTCATTAGCCTTCGATTTGTGTTCTGTTTGTTCAGTTGTTTGATAAGTTGGTATTAAACACATTCAGAGGATTTGAAATGCTATTTTCTTATAATTTTGGTGCTGGCTATTTTCTTTTGGGGTACACCAAAAATTCTTCTATGTAGGAAAAACCCTGTACATGAAATAAACACATTATGGACTGGTATACTTATGGACATCTGTGCTATAATGGTTGTGATTTTTTTTACAAATTTGCTTGAATGAGGGATAAGAAATAAATTAATGAGGCATGCAAACATCTCAACTGTAGATTTTGCTACAGTGATACTATCACATCCTATTTTTTTAAGCCTCTTTAAAATAAATTTCATCTGGATCCAGACACTTTAAACAACTAAAGGCCAATATCAAACCTCCCATTCCTCTCATAAATCTTAGAAAAATTTGTTTCCCAACAACTGAACGCTTTCCTGAAGACAAATAACATTTTTGAAATGCTCCAGTCCGGTTTCAGACCCCATCATAGTACTGAGACTGCACTTGTGAAGGAAACAATTGACCTTCTAATGGCCTCAGACAAAGGTTCCGCATCCGTCCTGTTGCTTCTTGATCTTAGTGCTGTTTTTGAAACTACTGATCTCTACTTTCTCTTAGAGAGACTGGAAACCCATGGGAATGTTCAAGCCTTGTTTAAATCTTATTTGTCTGAAAGATATCAGTTCGTATGTGTGGATGGTAAATCCTCTGACAAAACAAAAGTATGTTTTGGTGTTCCTCAAGGCTCGGTCCTGGGCCCCTTTATTGTTTTCACTGTATATGCTACCTCTTGGAGATGTAATCCAAAATCACAATGTCAATCCTAACTAGAACAAATATCTGAACACATTACTCCAGTACTAGTCTCTTTACACTGGCTGCCTGTTAGGGTTAGGGCTGATTTTAAGTTTTTATTTTTAACCTATAAATCAATACATGGACATGCTCCTACTTATTTTGCTGAAATGATCCAGCCATACATACCTCCACATAACATTAAATCACAAGATGCAGGCCTTTCAACTGTACCTAAAATTTCTAAACAAACAGCTGGAGGCAGGGCTTTCTCTCATAGAGCTCCACAACTTTGGAATGATTTGCCAATTAAAATTAGAAATGCAGACTCAGTGCAAACCTTCAAGCGTCTACTAAAGACTCATCTCTTCAGCCTGGTCTATTATTAAGTGTAGTCTGGCCCAAGGGCGTGAAGGTGACCAGAAAGGCCTGATACTGTCTACCCTTGCTGTCTTGCCAGGTGGGCTCTCATCGCCACTGGGATGCCCTCCCTTCAATGCCATTCGGGGGGCGGAGTCACTAGCTTATTGTTGTCTCTCTGTTGCACACTTGTGCAATTGGGCTGTGCTCTGCTGGCAATACTCGGCCCTCATTCAGGATGATTGCGGTTGGTGGGTGTCCCTTTGATTGATGCTTGGCAATGTGGGTAGATTGATTTCCTGCCTGTTGGGCCCTGTCCCGGGCCTCCTCCGGATAGGGCCACAGTGTCACTGGACCCCCCTGTCTCAGCCCCAATGTCTTACAATGCTATATTATTGTGCTGGGGGAGTAGGGTGTAAATGTTCCCTGTTTTCTGTCGTTTTAAACTCAGGAGGACATGAGGTCTTAACCCACATCTGCGGAGTACCAGGCTTGCCTCGTTGCGGTCCCTGTCCAAAGTCTTCCTGGTTGTGGGCTTTATAAAATAAATTTGATTAATTGATTGATTGTCCTGGTTAAGAAGGTGCCTCTAGGCACCTCTATTTAATTTTGGTCTCCCCAATTGGAGGCAGGTGTAGATCGTTGCCTCCAATTGGGGAATCCATTTATGTTGAATGTTTGGTCACACCCAGTGTGGATCATTTTGGTTTTTGGTTTCTGTTTGCCAATGCCCAAAGTCACCAGTACCTGTTATTGTTTTCTTTCTTGTTTTAATAAAAAACATGGATTTCTACCACCACCTCGTTGCTGCGCCTGTGTCCTATCCCCACTACCATGACAGATACAGAATAGACATAATAGACATCAATCAAATGTATTTTGTAAAGCTCTTTTTACATGAGCAGTTGTCACAAAGTGCTTTTGGTTGGGAAAAACTGAAAATTACTTTAACAATAACACTAGAATTAATGTTGCTGGATTTCAGAAATAATGCTGCTAGTCAGTCAGTTGATAGACACTGTACAGTATTAATAGTTCAGCTTTATTGCAGGTGGAATGTATGTTTAAGTTGATCCGTCAAACGTGTCACATATCACAATGAGTATTATCCCCACATGTACAGTACAAGTCAAAGTTTTTTTCTCTACATGTTGACATTCTCTTCATGATTCCATAATCGAGGGTTTGACTAGTGTGTTGTTAATTACCAGAGCCCATGAGACTGACCCATTTGACTGATGTTCCAGGATCCACCTGTGAGATCCAGATTGACGAGTGTCAATCACAGCCCTGCCTCAACAGTGGGAGTTGTCATGACTATATCAACCATTTTTCATGCACCTGCAAGCCTGGTTTCCAGGGAGATCGCTGTGAAATCAATGTAGATGAATGTCAAGACCAGCCATGCCTAAATGGGGCTCTGTGTATTGATGGGGTAAATGGGTAAGTATTGTGTGTGTTTGTGTGGGTTTACATTAATGTGTGTTGTGGAGTAAAACAAGAATAAGATGGAAAATGCCTGCTTTCAAAATGGTCCTTTATACTGGAAAAGTAATTGACGCTGAAACTGAAAGGTCTGTATAAAAACATCCTTATCTTTCAGGTACAGCTGTGACTGCTCTTTGACTGCTTTCATTGGCCAACACTGTGAAACCCCTTCCCCGCAATGCACATCCCATCCCTGCCTCAACAGTGCCACCTGTATGGAGGATTATGGGAACTACACATGTGACTGCTTGCCAGGTACAGTACATTATTTATTTTTTATTCCACATCATCGCTCTACCGGAGTAATGTAAAGTGAAAATGTGGAATAGTGGATTACAGCAGAGAGATGGCAGGAGTAGAAGGGAGGGTTCATAAGAGAGTAGTCATGTAGATTTTTGGCTCCCTGCTAACGTGGCTTGTGCCTTCTGCCTGCCTGATGGCTTGGGTAAAATGGCAACAGCGCTTGTCTGGGTTTCAGGCCCAAAATACACATCTCTCCACACTGTCAAAGAAGCTCAAACAAATGTGCTATTCTCCCACTATGGGGAATATCATTTTGTTTTCCTGAGAAATCTAGAGGGTTGTGTGCCTCTGCTTTGGTGTCCATGTATATACACATACATGGATGTTGTATTTCTACTTTTGTGTCCTGCCCAGGGTTTGAGGGTCAGCAGTGTGAGGTGGATGTGAGTGAGTGCAGTAGCAGTCCCTGTATGTACGGGGGCACATGCATAGAACTGTCCTGGCAAAGACTTTATGGTTCAGAGCCGCTGCTTCCAGACCACTACATCCCCCAGCATGCTGCAGGCTTCATCTGTGACTGCCATTCAGGAACCACAGGTAATAACCCATGCAGACAGTATGAATGATCACTGATGAATGAACTGGGTGCTGAAAAATGCTTTGCTATCACTAAATTGGCTCAAACAAGTGCATGGTTGGGCTGAGCCCCAGAAACCTTTATTTTACAAATTCCGATGGTACAGTAACTCAGAAAGGATAGGAAACACTGACTTAAGCTTTTGTTTGAATTCAAGTCAAAGTATTTTTTTGCTAATCTCTTAAGAGGCTGTATTTACACATGCAGCCTGATGCTTATCCACTTTTAGTTCACTATCAAAGTTGTGGATCGGCAATTTTGCCAATAATTGAGTAAAAGCTCAGATTTGGGCAGTGTATGAATGCAGCTTGAAATTTCAGTCATGGGTTATATAAAAAGCACCAGGGTTGTAAGTACACCATAGAAAATAGATGTTCTTAGGCACAACACAATGTTGAGTGCTTGTACTTTGCCATAGTCAGGGTTGGGTAGGTTACTTTTTAAATGTAATCCGTTACAGTTACAATTTACCTGTCCACATTTGTAATCACTAACTTAACTTTTTGATTTCTAAAACTCATTAATGTAATCTGATTAATTACTCTCAGATGACTTTCACATTAAGAGGCATTAGAAGACAAATAGGAAGAGCCTATGAGCAATTTAACACCTTTCATGGGATCAATCAAGGTTAGAGTTTACATAGCTGGTCAAAAACAAAATTAGCATTTTACCTTATGGGTGGCTTTGGAAATGGTTTCTAATCCATTGCTTTCTACTTTAATATAATTGGGCTACATCTCTACGTACATTACATGCTAAAAGTCTGTCAGATTCCAATAAATCCAATAACCCCTGATCTTCCAGAAACTTACTTTATATCTGAACCCAACCCAAAATCTAAGGATGTTTTTCAAAACATCATTGAAAAGTAAATGGTAATTTCTCTGTCACAATTTTGGAGAAGCAGGCCCCAAGCTGTAGACTTGAAGGAAAAATTAAGGTTTTAATGGTTAAACAGAAGAAGGTAGACACAAAAGCAGAAAAGAGCAGAAAAAAAGGCAGGCCAGGAAGCAAAAACACAGGTCTGGTGGCAGGGACCTACATAAACCAAGCATAAAACATAATGACTGACAAAGGGCTAACAGAAGAGGGCTTAATAGGGAGCTTAATAGGGAGCTAACGAGGACAAACAAGACACAGGTGCAAACAACAAGGACAGGCACAGATTGTGGGTAAGGACACAAATAAAAAACAAAAATGACAGGGTTACATTCAAAGCCAAACCAAAACGGAACATTCTCAAAAAGGGGTATTAAAATTATTGTATATAAAATCAAGATACCCGTAGCTTTTCGTGGGTACACAAAATCTGCAGTAGTTTGATGTTTTGCTCCACACCCACCAACATTGTCAAAATGTTGAAGAAAACCCAGGCACGCAATTGGGGTAGCCTGGATTCACACTGTTTGGGAAATGTTGGATAGCCGACGCCAGCATCGCCGAGAGTGCTTCGCTTGTAGCATTCTTGTGGGCGTGTCTGTGGGCGAGCTACTGTCATAACAGCATATAAGCTGGAGGATATTTTATTTCCACATGCATATCTATTTCATTTATTTCCATGCAAATATTTCCAGTCTCACATGTTACAGAATATTATATTAAAGTTTAATATATTAGCTGTCTTTTAAGTGAACACAGCCATAAGAGATTGAAAAGAGGTAGACACTATTCTAGTAGCCATTCGCTAGCCACTTTGTCTTCCTGACATGCGAGAATTTGAAGACCATAAAAAATACAATTTCGAACATTGTTGATTAGTAATTGCATGTGTTCTTATAAATAATGCAATATCAAATTAATAGTATTTGCATCTGTAAAATACTGTGGAATAAGCAAATAGTAGATATCTGAATGGCAGATCCCCATAGAATTCAATTGCAAAAACATGGAATTTGTTACTAGTAACAAATTAATCGTTCCCAACTAACAATTTTCATGTGACATAATGTTATGTTATCTGGCGAAATTATGTTGCAGCAATGTTGTCACAACCGGAAAAGTGTTTTCTTGTTGTCGCTACAACGTAACTAATTGACGTTGTCAGTTTGTAGTCAGCATGTCGTTGCAACGTCTTATCTCTAAGGTTCTCGGTTAGTAATCGCGATTCAATGGCATCGTATTCATTTATATTCATACATACAGCTAGAATATGTACATCTAAGTTAATTTCTGTCCAATCAACATCTTGACAGTTTTCTCCTATCTTGTGTGTACCTGCTCCAGCTCTTTCGTGAATTCTTAAATGTGCACAACACATTTCAGCAGGGTTCTACACAGACTTTAGTTTTACAGTGAGGTATTATGTATTCATATCATACATTTATTTGATATAATTATGTCTTAAATATAATTACAGCAATACTGTTAATCACCAATCAATCAGACATTTTCACCTAGCAAAGTACATGACATACTCTATCCTATATTAAACAAGAGCCCAATATGAAATGTAGCAAAAATGTGTATACTTTTACAAACAAACAAGAACATTTGTGTAATTTAAAATGTATATTTTATTGATCACCCACCAAAGTTGGGGACATGTGGGACTTCATTACTATCAGGAAGGGTAAAGTAGAAAATCCCATCTAGGTAACTCCAATGAAATTGTAGGCAATAGCCACAATAAAATAAATTTTTCCACTAATAAGAGTTCTATCCTTCTCTAATCATTGAAATATTTGTTCCAGTTATTAACTATAAATGTTTTAAATATTATCAAACTGGCTATTTTATAAATAATTAAAAAAATAACAACACCAGCCAATATGAATGCTTTTCTCTTCTTGTGATTTATTCTTATCAAATGGTAAAGAATTGTTAAATCATTAAGAGAAAACATGTTTTACTATATATTGAAACAAATAAATATTATCCAACTGACAAAATAAAATAACCCAACCATAGACAGAAGATGTACTCTTGTTGTCAGAAATGAGCCTGACAACTTTGATTCTGTTTTCACCTTCCTCTTCTGCTGCACATGGTGCTGCACCTGGACAAAGAAAACCGGTTTAAAACCAGCATAAAACAGTGTCCAGCATTTTATTCAATTTGTTCATTATTTATATCACTAACAATTTTGTCAAATGTCTTGTTGAAACTTGTGGAACTCATAGTAAATATATTTTCATTTGAGTACCTGGGAAGTGACTCAATGTTCATCTATGTTAGGCATAAACACACAACTCCTTTCCCAGAGTTCATCATTCCAAGGTAATGTACTTAGGTGTTTATCCCTCTCATACCCCAGTGACCAACAAACAAAAACACTGACTACCAAAGCAGCTGGAAGTAAGGGTACTGGGGATACTGAATCGACAGTAACATGACGTGCTCTGCCCTCCAATATCGGTCTCCCCCCTCTGCTCAGCTGTAGACAAAAACCCCATGATCAAACCACGTTTAACTAAAAAGAATGTGTTTTTGTATGTTGTTTGTGTGTTTGTTTGTATGGTAATTTGTGAATGTTAGCTTTATCATGTTTTGGTTGCTAAAGACGCAACCCATTTGTTTAGTCATTGTTCTCTTTCTATGGACACAACCCAAATGTTAATTGTAAGATATACGGGACACCTAATCATGACGTGAATGCCCCAACACCATTCAAATTATAAATGATGACAGCACACAAGACATAATTAAAGGTTTTTTACATCATGATTAGTTGTTCTTTTTATCTGAAATTAATGTCCATCAAACTGTCTCGTATATCCGTAATTAATGTTCATTCAGGAAGACACTTCTAGTCAATCAGGAACAAGTATTCAACAATCCTGTGTTATAAATATTTTAAAACCAGTGTATTCGGCATTGTAACTATTGTAATGGTATTGTAACATTTACATGAATCATGCAGGTTTTAAATATAATGACCACATAAAATGTGTTGTTACCGGTAGTTACAGTTTGCTGTTGGTACATGTTTTAAGGCTTGAGGAACTCCACAGCCTTCTCTCCTAAACCTGCTTGGCACTGCATAACAGCCCCTGAAATGTACAGAGATGTCACACACAAAAAAATCACATTAGATACATCATGGTGAACTTCCCTCAGAATTGTGATTGCCGATTTCAAACTTAGTCAAGAACCATGAAACTTCACTTAAACCTGAATTGACCTTGACTATATTTGAAATTAGATTGTCTTGGTCCTCGTACAAAACTGGATCTGTGACAATTTGGGACTACGTTTGTAGGATGAACGGTTATATTTAATTCATCATTAAAGTGCAATTTAGTGTATAATGGGTTTAATGTATTAACACAATATGGAGATGGGTGACAAATAAAAGAAAAACCAACAGTAAGTGTTGGGCCACCACGAGCCACCATAACAGTTTGTAATTTTTCGTTTTTTTATGTTTTAAAGAATGCATAAATAGAGCAATAATTTCTACAATACACAGTAGTCTATTTTTTTCTGTTAGGGCATTGGACACCAGGATTTAATCACCCCTAGGCTCTGTTATATTTATCCAGTTTGTGCCTTTAAAGCAAGATGTTTGCACTTTGTCGTTCATTAACGCTCAAAATACAACAAAAATACAGTACTCAAAACAATTATAAAGAATTATTACCCTCTCCATTTATCACTGTTGGTCTTTTTGCTGAGTGTTTTGAATGAGTTAAAGATATTTGCGAACAAGAATTCAAGAATTCTATTCAGAGAGTCTGAGGCATCTTACTGTAGTAAGGATGACTTGCAACAAAAGTGAACCACACAAATGTGGATAAAATAAAAGCTAAAAGTAGATTTCAAAATCTGGTCAGGGGATTCTGAAGACACAACAGGAGGTGTAACAGCTTTAATGCATTACCCTATGCATTAAAATGTACAATGTATAGGCTTGATTATACTAATGAATCAGTGACAATTCTACTTAGATGTCCAACGTCTATTACAGAATGCTTGTGTATAACAATATTATTATTATTATTATTATCACTTCGATAATTGTTCTGTGGTTCTTCTTACAGTCAGGGAAAGCTGCAATGATAAATGAGAGTGCATAGTAAGGATTTTCACGTTTGTTAAAATAGGACTACAACATTGTGCACGCCTGGGGTGGGTAATCGGGAGAATTCCCAGTGGGTCGCTTGACTTTGGGGATATTTTTTATTTTTTTGACATTTGTCAACCTAGTCTATTTTCTCTTAGTAGGCTACACAAGTTTCGCTTTCTGACACCCGCAGCCTCTGCATGGGTTCTACCATGTGAGGGTTCTCCCCTCCCAAATACAGTTGTTTGGGTCCATAGCCCATCTTTTCCAAAAAGTTTTCTCAGTTAGGCTACCGATTGCTAGGACGGGCCTACCGTAACGATACACGTCAGGGATGATGGATGAGAAGAAGAGGCCAGGAGGGGCTGAAAAAGCAAGGTTGAAAAAAAAGACATTGGAGGAGGATGCTGTCAAATGTGCCAAGTTTAGCGATTTATTTTCAAGAGGATAAATACAAGTGGCAACTGGTAGAGATATAGGCCTAATGATTAGCATTAGCAACGTAAGTATGTGGCTAATATCCTTGTATTAACCTAATAACCTATTCGCAAGCTAAATATTACATTTTATTAAAATATTAGCTTTTTGTATTAACCAATATATAGCGATTCATAGACTTTGCAAATATTGATAACAAAATTAAAGCTTGATCTGTGTATGCAGTAAATTGACCTCTTAATAATTTTTTGTAGCTTCTGAGCAGCTGATAAGCCAGTCCCCAGCTGAAAATGATCAGCCAGATATTTGCAATGAGGAGGCCATGACTGCAGGGACATGTGGAGAGGAAAACAGAGTAAACAATATGAATTAAAGTTATTTAATGTAAGAAAGAGCAGTATATGACTTTACATGATAAACCAATATGCAGACTGCCATATATGGAAGAACCAGAGATGGGGCTTGAAAACAGGACATGTTCCTCCTGCAGAAACTGTGCCATTTATGTCCATTTAATACTCACAGTATAACCTCCTCACAGAGGGATATCATATCATTGGGTTAGCATATACGTTTCTGTTGACTTTGTCCATAACGCAGGTACATCACGCAAATTAGTGAAGAATAGGCTGCAAAGCTCATTGAGTAAGTACAACTTGGAGACTTTCATGTTAATGTGCACAGAGAAGGAAATGCTCATGTCTATAAGCTATGACACAGTTATAGATAAAGTGGCTGAAACCAGTACACTGCTTACGTGGCTACTGATGTTGTAGATGCTGTTGGTGCTATTTGCAATGTAACTGTAAACTGTGCTGTGAATTGAACTGAAATCATTAGTTCAATATGCCTCTTTGTGGAAGAGTGGTATACATTTCAAATGCTTTATTTCTTTCTTTCTGCTTCTGTTAATTTATAAACATATACTTGTGGAATAGTGATATATTTTTTGTTAACTTCTCATCTTAAGTGAATTTTTATTTAGTCTTTACATTATTTGTTGAACCACGATATTAATAAAATCAAAAAGATAGTAAGAGCTAAACTGTTGCTTCATTTATCCAATTTCCACCACCATGGAAAAAGTGGGCTGGTCTTGGGCCTGAAACTCCCGAGCTGAAAAGTGGCCCCACTCCGGCCCTGATAATGTGTACTTCCATGCATCTGCTTAGAGGATTTTCCATGTAAAAATGATCTTGCGCTGGGAATTAATATTTCAATGTTCCACTCCATTACACCAATAAAGTACACATCACAAATACTTCAAAAACATCTATAATTACCGCATGCTTAGTCACACATTTAATATACTCAAACTCAACTTGAGTATTTATTTCTGTCCCAGCGAGAAAAACACTTCCACTGAGCCCAGACTGGCTGGGGAAAAAACTACCAACCAAGCTAACTAGATGTTGACTTACTGTACTATTAGGCTGGACAGAAAACAAAACAATTCACTACTTTTCCAGATGAAACGTATGTGTTCGTCGTGAAGGCCAGTTTCATAATATTACCTTATATTCAAGCTGCGTGCTGTAGTTTAAAATAAATCGCCAGAAAACAGGCCTAATGTTGGGGCTCTTTCTATCAATTCTATTGAGCGCTGTTCCAAACTCTTCTTCAGAATGCGTTCCAAACATTCTAATTATTGCCCATTGTTCTACGTTACAATGCCGTTCTTACCCGAAAATGAGTTTGCCTCAAAACATTTCCGTCAGAAAAAGTGTAAAACCTTAATAAATCCTATGTTGGTATTATGTATTTGATAACGTGTATTTTAAACTTTCATCGTAACACTTTAGTTAAGCATTTTTTTGTTTGCTTAATGGGTGAGTATGGTGCTTACATTTATGTACTATCAAAACAATATGGTCAATCATTGCTTAGCTGCTGGCAATCATTTTTAGATATGAAGCAGTTTCTGCCTTTGATTATGAGCCTAGCACCGACCAGCAGACAAAGTGTAATACCCACAAATGGCGAGTGAGGAGCAAAGGAGCTCAGCAGGCTACACAGCAATACAATAATAACGGCAATCGGCTGGACTGCGATACGACATTTAATGGCAGTTAACATTAAGGTGTTTTAGCAATAAAATATACTGCCTGAGTGTAATGTATCTGTTGTGATGGTGGTATTGCTTAATGTTGCTTTTAGGGAGGGGATTAAGGCGCAATATTCGCAAGAATAGCGATATTCTGAAAATTATTTTATATATAGAAAAGTGTTGTATTTAAATTAACAAATCTGCAGGGCTGCTTGTTGCGAAAAGATTTGGGCATGAGAAATTGGAAAATCAGCTACACTACTACCGCTGGCCGCTTAAGGCTAGTCAAACAAAACAAACCTCTCCATCATTTTGTTTTGCATAGACTTTACTCTCAACCATGGGAAAATTTGTAAACGGGGGCGGGAATAGGGGTGACGCGACGCACTCCTTACCGAAAATCTCATACGTAGACTAACATTCAAAGATACAGAAAAGTGCGCGCTGGCGATAATATTTGTTTCAGAGTGAGGTGGTTTTGTGGAAGTGAGCGAAAATGCTACACAGCGATGTTCTTGCAATGCTCCTTTTTCAAGGCTACACAGACCCACAAGGGTCTTTATTTGTAACACACCAACAGATTACACATTATGAAAATATTACCGACACGTTATCTAACATTACCCATCACCATTTAAGAAATACACATTACTTTCCGATCACAGAACCTGCTGTTTCCCTTTGGAAAAACGCTATACATGCGGACGATGCTGTCTACTTCAGATCTCTCAAATTTATTTTAACAGATTTTTTCAAGCTGGGCAGCATTTTAATCAGGAGAACCTCCCCTTTTAAATAAGATAAGACAGGCCTGCTGGCTTTGCTGCCATAAAACACTAGTCACGAAAATGTTTTCCCTATGGAACTCTGAGCTCCACCCATTGGTTTCCTATGGCTGGGAGAGAGATGCCGGTCTTCAGAGGCAAATGTCTCAAAATGTATATTTTCGGATTTTTAAATGTCGGACAGGATTTATTTTGTAATTCAGAGTCTGCGGTAGTAGAGCGTTTACAAGCAGAGATACCCACGAGGACCCTGATAGGCATAGCTTTTCTGAACAATAAACTGAATCCGTTCCGTTTTCACCTTTAACCAATATCAGTAGATTCTGGAACACCAGTTGTTTAAACTCGATAGTGATGCTTTGCAGGGGAGGAAAAGCAGGTCTCTATGGAGTTACTTTGGTTGCAGTATGAACAAACAAAATTATTAGTATAGCAAACAAAATTAATAATATTGAAAGCAAAACATCAACCTAAAAGTATTGTGATCAAAAATAGATATACTGCAAATACAATATATTCAAATGTGATTTTTTTATAAAAAATGAATGCACATAATTATTTGGAAGGACATCTTTTTTTCTTGATAACGTGATTGCTCTTTATTTCTTTTTTGCGGTTGAGAATTTCTGACACAAGTTTCACAGTGAGCAGATTTTTAGAGAGGATATGCGTCTTCATTGGTCAACCAGACTAGGAAACATAAACAGCTCCAGTTTATTTACACTCTACGCTTGTTACGTTAGTAAATAAACATGCTGTCAAGTCCCCGCCTCCGCAAGCGCGCAGCAGACACAGTGCGCCTGCGCTCCAGAAACCCAGTGCGCACCTAAACACACCTGTCACCAATCACCAAACTCGCACACCTGTCCCCAGTCACCTAATCACCAAACATTCAAATACAGCTCCCTGCCCTCTCACCCCTGCCAGATCAATGGTTCATGTTCACATGCCATATCTCGCGGTTTCCAGTTCTCTGTTCCGTCATTCCGTGTACTGACCGTTTGCCCGTTTCCGACCATCCTGCCCGAGCCCTACCTGTACTTCTGTTCCTCGTTGTTACTCTGACTTCTCGCCTGCCCCTGACAATTCTGCCCAGTCCCTGATTGTACCTCTGCCGTCAGCACGTTTACCGACCTCCCGCCTGTCCCCGACTACTCTGCCTGCCGTTCGTCTGTGCCTTCGCCGCCGGTACGCGAGACACCTCACCTACCGCCCCCGTCCTTGCTACCTTTCTCTGCCCCTCTCGCCCCCAGTCCGCACTTGGGTCGTAACCAGCGCTCGTGACACATGCTATCTTGTATGGAACTTTATTTGGGTTTCTGCCAGTAAAACATCTACACCCAATTGTGCTTTCTGATACAGATTGCTAGTCGTTTATTTGTTACTCTTTGCAAACTATGAAGTTGCTTTATCAAATTCCATGTATAAGACGTGTCTATTGTATTCACTGAACTAATCATCTCATATACCTATGTTAGATATCTAACAGGCTAAGTGTGCTACAAAGTGTTCAATTAGGCGCAATAGTACTTTCCCACACTTATGTATTTCAACCAGAAAAGGCTCATTGACCTAAACATATCTGTTTATAAGGAGCATCCTTGCTAAGAAAGGCAGCAGCATGTTTAAGCGTTATTTAAGAATAACAAATAGATAACATTGAACAAATACAAGCATTCATATAATAAAAAAACTTACATTGGAAGAACCTTAAGAGCAGAAAAAAATCTGTATAGTAATTACATGTGCAGCAAACCTTATTGAACTTGTTACTAGGGATTGTAACAAATGGAATGTCCATTCAAGACAGTCCAGTGATAATACATCTTTCTGCCCACCCCTTCCTCATCAAAACAGTTAGAAATATGCTAACATAATATTGGAAACAAAGTTCCTCCTGCTGCTGAGTTTTTTTGACAGCCATGAAGCCATATGTGATGAAAGAACACAAAATATTTTTAAAAAGTACAATGGAAGTGGAAACCTAAAACAGAGGGTCAACCCAAACCCTAACCTATACTATTGGGTCAATGTAAAACTAACACTGTTTCACTGTTCACATGAACAGTATGCCACATTTTTTTGTAATTTTGATTAGTTAAAAGGCATGCCCTAACACAGGAACATACAGTATGTCAATTTTGAATACCAAATAGATGCATAATGTCTGGTATGGGGCATATCAAATTGAGAAGTGGTGTTTTCCCCATCCCAAAACAACTACAGTTATTCCAGTCCATACTGTAGATAACCAACCCCCTTAAAGAAACTTGTGTAATTGGGGAATGATATGAATAAATATAAATGTAATAGATGTTAAATTTACCATGCTGCTTGTATATCACTTTTTACTTTAACTACTGAGCTGACATAGAGGTGGTTGAAAGGATGCACATCCAATTTCTTCTCCAAAGTGTGTTCCGGCATCCACCTAATGTATTAAAGATGTGTTTAAGCAGTTACAGGAGGGACTTCCTATTATATTGCCAAATGAATGCAGGGAAGTGTACAAGTGCAGTTTATTTTGAAAATAGGGTGAAGATTTGTGACACAACTAATTCATTAATATTACTAAATGTTATCCTGTCTGTGATAAACTAGACACAATCCACAATTATTCAGGCACCTCCACTTCCTACCTATCCAAGTAATTGTAGGCTTAACTTATAGGAAATATCTAGGCCACTTGTATCATCTGTTATAAATAATGAGGAGGATGAGATACATGTGGTATCTGAACATTACTTCCACTGCTGTCTGTCACCAATCTTCACCAATCCAGCCACATGGTTCCTCTCTTAAACCCACCCACCGTGAAATTTCTGTCAAAGTCCCGCAAACGCAAAAAAAGAAAACAAGAGCAAAATCCGGGGGAACGTAACCAAAGATAAGAAAGAAAAAAACTGCAACCGAAAACATAATTGCTTTAACCCAATCAATTTATCAAGAAAAGATATTCCCTCTCAAATAATTCTTTGCATTCATTTTCGATCAATTTGTTTTCAGATTTCTAAATATTTTATTTGCAATACATATATTTTTGATCTCAGTACTTTTTTCCATAATGTTTTGCTTTCAATACTATTACTTTTGTTTCTTCTTATTGAAACAAAAGTAACTCCATAGGTCTCTGCATGATTGGCTTCTCCTACCCGCTTGTACCTCAGTTGTTGATATTATTCCAAACCTTTTATCCAGTCCGTTCAAAGTGACAATGCATTTCATCTTCATTTGCTTATCCGGTTATGGGTTGCGGGGGCAGCATCTCCAGCAGGGGACCCCAAACTTCCCTTTCCCGAGCCACATTTGCCAGATCTGACTGGGGGATCCCGAGGCGTTCCCAGGTCGGTGTCGAAATATAATCTCTCCACCTAGTCCAGGGCCTACCCCGAGGTCTCCTCCCAGCTGGACGTGCCTGGCCCCCGCTACCGACCCCCGCTTCTCCGATTCTCCAGCCAATTTCCCACTCCATTTTTCCCTCACTCGTGAACAAGACCACAAGATACTTGAACTCCTCTACTTGGGTTAACGCCTCATCCCCTACCCAGAAGCGGCACCCCATCGGTTTCCTGCTGAGAACCATGGCCTCAGATATAGAGGTGCTAATCCTCACCCCAACCGCTTCGCACTCGGCTGCGAACCGGTCCAGTGAGTGCTGGAGGTCACAGACCGATGGTGCCATCAGGACCACATCATCTGCAAAAAGCAGCGATGAGATCCCCAGCCCACCAAACTACAACCCCTCCCCACCCTGACTACGCCTCGATATCCTGTCCATAAACGTTACAAAGAAAATTGGTGACAAATGCAGGGGGACCCAGTCATAAGCCCTCTCCAGATCCACAAAACACATGTAGACTGTACACAAAGGTCCTTTACACAAGCCATAATGCATAAGTCAAGGTATTTTTTATTTAAAAACTATCAATTTTCACCAATATTCTGTTCACTAAGATTTAACAATATGAAAATAAAGTTAATAAAAATAATCAGTACTAGAAAAAAAGGGCAAAACAAGCAGAAATCAGCAGATCCCAGCATAAAGCAGTCGGGCCGCTGGTGGAAAGCCTCCAGAGATACAAATTTGGTGATGCAAATTGAGATCAGAAGAAAAGTGGCAAAAACTGGTGGCCAGTTGGCTTTAGGACAAAATAGTCTCCAGCGGCCTGCCAGAAGCAATACGTCGGCGGGCCGACATCGATTGCTCGTTGGGGAGTTGCATGATTCCAAATATTTTTATATAACTACATTTTTATACAACTACAAAAGCAATTATACACTTGCAAATGTTGCAATGTTTGCTAAACATTTTTACAAGAACAAAAGTTATTCCAAGTTAGATTTTTTATTTACAACTGACAAACACATGTTGCTGTTTTACGTTCATACATTCCGTCTGGTATTGTGGGAGATAATATATAGTTATTTGAATTGAGATGATTCAGGGAATTCTTGTTTCTCTAAAGTTGTTCAGGTGAACTTTGAAATAATTGGAATAGATGGTTTCCATGTATTCCAAATATGTGGTAATGACATATTTGGTAATGACATTATAAGCAAAGTACATTGTAGCAAAGAAAATAGGAGTTAATATTTCCTGGTTGTAGTTACTTAAGATCGTTACCAAACTGGTACGAAAGTTGTTACATTGTCAGTATGACATGTAATTACGTTTCTGCTATATCATGAGCAGGTAAGGAAGATTACCAATTATGTGGTCATTAATTTCCTTCAGATAACGTAGGATCGTTACCAAACAGGTTCATAAGTAGTTACCTGGTCAGTAAGTTGTGTAATTACGCTCCTGTGATGTGCTAAGAAGGTAAGGAAGTGTATCAATTATGTGGTCATGCAATTACCTCCGGATAACCTTGCCACAACGTTGTGAGAATGTAAAGACATGAGGCCAAACAGTTAATAATCAGCAATGTTTTATATCTATATGACAGGTACCAAGCATGTTTGATGCTGGTTTGGGCCTTATTATGTTACCATCCATTAATGGGTTAACACTCTTTTCCTACAAAATAGGAAAATTCTAGTCACCCTGCTTACGCATGCATTTGATCTGCTAGTAGGGTTCAGAAGCTAATGACTAGCGGCTGTCTCTCTTCAAACACTGTTCTATAATTGACTCCCCTGCAGTCTCCAGTATTCACTCTGTAAAATGGCACTAATTGCATTAGTGTTAATCCTGAGGATCTGGCTTTCCCAGACTCCTGCCTGCAGGAGGGTTCAGTTGTGTATGGTTTGATAGGACAGAGACTGCTGGCTTCTATGGTCACAATGGGATTCTGCACACAGTCATAGTTTACATCTAGAGACCAGTGTGTCTTGTTGTTGGGAAACCTAATAAACCGGTGCAATGCCGAATGTGGAAGTGTGGATTTGGAGCATGCTATTGCTAAGTGCAGGTATGTTTCTCTTTGTGCATCATTTATGTGAATATTTCTTATTTTTTTCAATCTAAGGTAAATAAATTAAATGTTGTAATTACTGCATTATTCCCATCTTTGCTGTTTACTGTGAAAATGTATAGCTCTGAAAACGTATAGTCTGTATGCATTTGTTGTTATGTGTTTGCTACTGTATATAATTAAATGGGTCTATTGGGCTTAGTAGATGCCATGGTATAATACCATTGGAATATTCTTATTTATAAATCAGGTGATTGGAATCTTGAATGGTGATTTGCTGGTACAGAAGACCAAAAACCTTTGGTTTGACATCACACACACTTTACTTTTCTAAATTTGTCTACTGTTTATAATAGCAATAAGACATATTTTTATATATATATTTTGGTAGTATAGCATGGCTAATCACTCTGTAATGCTTCGTGCCTAAGAATAGCTTTTAGCAATGGGATATTGGTCATATACCACAGGGCCTTGTGCCTTACTGCTTAAATAAAAAATATATACATTTGGTTTTAGGAATTTTATACTCTTGTTTATCTAAAATGAAATAGAACTGAAAACTATAAATGGAAAGGAGTTATTACTTATTCTTTAGTAAGGTCACCAAACTACTCGGACTCCTAGGTTCATCTAATGCAACAGGGTGTTTATGTTAGTGCACATCTACTCAGGAGGTATGGTTCTTATTGTTTCCAATGTGTCCCCTGAAGAAATACACACAATGCAGACACAACTAAAAATATAAATTTTTACATTTAGCAGAATCTCTTATCCATGAACACAAGAGTGTGTCTGTGTGCAATCCCACATGGTTGAGTAGAATGTAGTTGTAGCGAGGGAGGACCTAAAGAGTAATTGGGACTCACAATATAATACTAACAAATAGTAACATGAACGATTTCCATCAGTCTTGCTATTACTTTTTTATGCATCAGGAAATTCATCCACATTCATGGTTGGTAGTAAGTAACACAGGTAAAGAGGTTGACCTGGTTGATAGGTTAAACTCAGAGATAGCATCATGGGATGAATGGCACCGCAGAAAGCTCTAGAGCTTAATCTCATAACGCTGTACTGTAACAGTGTTGTAAAGAGAGAGTCGTAAAGCTGAAGATATTTGGGATGCAGGCAGGCATTATTATGCTAAGAGTACCACTACCAGACACACAAACACAGAGAGAGATCAGCAGAAAAGAGTGCGGGATTGTAGCCCGTTTGCCAGGAGGAATGGAGGAACTATGAAAACAAGTTCAGAGCACTTACTGTATACAGCATAAATGAGTACACCCCTATTGGAACCTAACAAAACCTGCTGTGTCTCTTTGAAAATTAGACACATTTGTGTTTCCTATATGAGAAATTGTTCCAGCAAATCAATTTCCAGTGAAAAATTTTAAAATTAAAAAGGAAAATCAGAATGTTTCATCAAAATGTTAAAATATCATGAAGCATATATGAGTACACCCTTCTGAAAGTTTAAAAATAAAACTCTACTGCTATTTAAGGGCAATTCATCAGTAGATGAGCCTGTTGAACAAAACAGGTGTAATTCATTGCCAGATAAAAGTGGTACTTAACCCATTGAAGCACTCTCAGACTTGATGTTTACAATGGCACCACATGGGAGAGAAATGTCTGGAGGCCTGAGAAAGAGAATAATTACATTGCACAAAAAAGTACAAGAGGATCGCAAATCCCTGTCAAGTCGGAAAACACAGTAGCAAAAGTGGTACAGAAATTAAAAAAGGATGGACTTGTAACAAGCCCTTTGAAACCTAATGGCTGTCCTGGTAAGCTTTTTCCTCCGTCATGAATGATTTTTGCTGAGAAAAGTGCAGAAGAATCGCAAAGCAAATGCCTCAGAGCAGGCAAAAGGAGTGGAAAGCCAAACTGGAGTGATGGTTTCATCTCACACAGTAAGATGTACCCTGCATAGAAGTGAATTGCATGGCTGTCGACCATGCAGGAAGCATTTGTTGAAGCCCAAGCACAAGAAGGACCATTCAGCCTTTCCCAAAGCCCATGCTGACCAAAGTGAAGACTTTTGGGAATCCATACTCTGGTGTGTTTATACCAATCTGTTTGGATCTAATGTCTGGCGTTGCAAGGGGGAAGAGTACAGTGAGAAGTGCGTGGAGGTGGTGATGTTCTTATATAGGGATGTATGAATGCTAAAGGTTTGGGGGAATTGTACTTCATTGATGGCATCATGAATTCACAGATGTACTAGAAAATGTTGAAAGAGAAGATGCTGCCCTCTCTCCGCATCCTGGTACCTAGGGCACTTTTTCAACATGACAATGACCCTAAACATTCTTCTAAGGTCACCGCTGCATTCATATGGAAGAACAAGGTTAAAGTGCAGCAATAGCCAAGTATGTCACCTGACCTCAACCCTATTGAGCATCTCTGGGGAACATTGAAGAGAAAAGTTGAGCAGCACTGCCCATCAAATATCAAAGAACTTGAGATGGTTGTCTGCGAGGAGTGGATGTGACAGTATGTTGGAACATTGCACACTCGATGCCAATAAGGCATTATTTACTAATTTACAATTGGTGCTAATGGCAAATTTTGTATTGGTACTAACCATACTTAGTTGTCCAAAGCCAGTAATGTAAGGCATGTATGAAAAATAAATGTTTGTTCACTCAGTAGTAGTTATATTTACTGCGGCTGAACTTGAAAATATATAATTTGCATTAATGTAATAGTCACAGTGAAGAATGAAAAGATATGTGTTTTGGAAGTCACAACACGATGGCTTTTAAAATGCTGTGAAGCATCTAGGCTATTACGCAATATCCCCACAATATATGAATACATTCCGTTGAAAGGATAATACAAAATAATAAGCAATATATATATATCTTCACACTCCCATTTCGCCACAGCAATGATGTGCATGTAATGATGTGTGGTGTAAAGCATGGTGTAAGAGCACTGATTTGAGAAATAAAATAGAAGTGAGGGAGTTTGTTCTAGGGCATTAGTTTGTTCTAGGGCATCCCCCCATCATTCATTTCTTAGTCAGAAGCCAAACAATGATGCTATATTCATCCATGACATTAAAGACAGAACTTTCAGCTAAGAGTTAAAATCCTGGTTGTGGTATACCGACATTGTGGGGGGTGTTGCATGTGGTGGTGCAAATTGTCTTGGCAAGGGTTCAGGAGTTTTGTTTTGTTTAAGAGTGTCTTTGCCTTGTGCTTTAGGGACTCCTTGTGGGCAGGCACGTTTCATCGTCTTTGTGAATTGGTGAATGTTGTCTCCAAGTGCATTTTTAAACAAAATTGATAGCCATAACATGTTCTAAATAGGTGATGAAGAGTGGTAGCAGAGACAATCTCACTTTTAGCCGATCTGACCTCAATCTAAATTTGGCAAAATCAAGCAGGCTTCTTTAATGTATTACACACAGCTTGAAAACAGCTGTGCCAGCTGAGCGCTCACAAACAGCCCCCGAGGACTCGCTCTGGCCAATTTCCCTCTGGTGAAACCCCATCGAAACCAGATGCAGTTCATTTTCATTTAACTGCCATTTTCAAATGCATCTCCCACGGCCATTAATTCTGCATGAGGGGAGAACTTGAGTTTGCTTACTAGAGGGTTTGATTTTTCCCAAATTCAATTAAAACTGAGGTCACATGTTTACCACCGGTGGTAGCAAATTTTAACATATAGTCCCCTTCAAAAGTATTGGAACGGTAAGGCAAATTAATTTGTTTTTGTTCTTCACTGAAGACATTTGGGTTTAGGATCAAAAGATGAGTATGAGACAAGAGTTCAGAATTTTAGCTTTCATTTCCTGGTATTCACATCTAGATGTGTTAAAAAACTCAGGACATACTACTCTTTATTTGAACCCACCCATTTCTCAAGTGAGCAAAACTATTGGAACATGTGACTGACAGAATCTTCAGGTTGCCCAGGTGTTGCATTTTAGGTTGATTGTTCAAACATTAAATAGCTCTGCATGACTATTGTAAGTTTCCATCTTTAGTTTAGACCTATAAAGACTGCATTTCTTGTAAAAGAGGATAAACCAACATGAAGACCAGAGAGCTGTCTAAGGGAGAAAAGCAAGCCATTGTCCAGCTGATAAAAGAAGGAAAAGCTACCAGAGCCATTGGACAAAGATTGGGCATAGCAAGAACAACAATTTGGAATGTCCTGAAAAAGAAAGGAACTACTGGTGTACTGAGCAACAGACTTTGAACAGGTCGCACAAGGAAAACAACAGTTGATGACAGAAAAATTGTGAGAAAATGCCCAAAAAATCAGTAAGTCACAACACCAATTACCTCCACAGTGCATGGGTGAAGGTATCACAATCCACTGTTCAAAGAAGACTCCGAGAGCGCAGAAATATAGAGGCCACACAACAAGATGCAAACCACTCATCAACAGCAAGAATCGGAAGGCCAGATTGTAATTTGCAAAGAAGTACAAAGATGAGACGCAAAAGTTCTGGAACACTAATTTATGGACTAATGAAACCAGGATTAAATTCTCTACCAAAGTAATGGAAAAGCCAAAGTGCGGAGAAAGAAAGGAATTGCTTATGATCCGAAGCATACAAGCTCATCTGTGAAGCATGGTCATGGCTTGGGGGTGCATGTCTGCTTCTGGAAAAGGCTCATATTTATTGATGATGTATATGATGATAGTAGCAGCAGAATGTATTCAGAAGTGTACACAAACATTTTATCTGCCAGTTTACGAAGAAATGCATTGAAACTAATCAGGAGGAAATTTATCATGCAGCAGGACAATGACCCAAAGCACACTGAGAACAAAACAAAGAACTTCATCAGGGAAAAAAAGTTGATGGTTTTAGACTGGCCAAGTCTCCTTAAGAGGAGGCTGAAGGGAGAAACACCCCGAATCAAACAAGAACTGAAAGAAGCTGCAGTAAAAGCCTGGAATAGCATCACAAATGATGAATGCAACAGTTTGGTGATGTCGATGGGTGGCAGGCTTGAGGCAGTTATTGCAAGCAAGGGGTTGTGCCACCAAATATTAAATGTTATTTACTTTAACATTATTTGTTCCATTACTTTTGCTCACCTAAAAATGCTGTGGTCTAATACAAACGGTGATATGTTCTAAGTTGTTTAACACATCTAGATGTGAATACCAGGAAATTAAAGCTGAAATTCTGAACTCTTGTCTCATACTAATCTTTTGATCTTAAACACAAATGTGTTCAGTGACGAACAAAAACAAAAGAATTTCCCTTGACGTTCCAATCATTTTGGAGCGGACTGTATATTCAAAATGACCACAGTTGTACTATTGAACCTTATTATTTAGACTTGTGAGATGCATAGCTAGTTAGTGAACTCTGTAGCGAGTTAGCTAACTATGATCAACACTCCTTTGTTTAGGTCAGTGCGCTTGCAAGTGCACTCAGATATAGGTTATGTAAAACCTAATTCAAGTGCTAAGGAGCTGTCAGATTTGAAGTCCAGCCAGGACAGTTGAGATGCATTTACTGATATGCAATCAGAACCGGTTCTCCTTAAAATGGCAGTGCTCGGTGAAGGCTGTGATTCATTATTGATATTGCTTACAACCATACAAAGAATACATTTTATGCAGATTAGCAAGAAAGTGGAATTGTGAATATTTCATGCATAGAAGCAGAAAACATCCTTTAATTAAATTACTTCACAGATTTTACAAGTCATAGTCTATGATCATTCTTAACCCATCTATTAACATGTTGTCCTTCCCTCTCCAGGTACCCTTTGTGAGGAGATTGTGGAAGCATGTGACCCTAACCCTTGTGAGAACGGGGGTCAGTGTGAGAGCATTGTGGGGGGCTATGTGTGCCACTGCTCCAAGCAGAGCCAAGATGAGTTCCTTTATGTGGGCAAGAATTGCAGCGAGGCCTTGCTGGGCTGCGAAGGCAATAAGTGTCAAAACCAGGGCTCCTGCTCTCCATTCTTGATTGACGGGTATCATGGCTACTCTTGCCTCTGTACCCCAGGGCACACCGGGCCTCTCTGCCAGACATCCACAGCCTTTTCCTTTGAACGGAGCGGCTACCTGCTGCTACAGAGCCCCACAATGGCCATGGAGGCTCACTGCAATATCACCCTGAGCTTCCGGACAGTGCTGCCCCGGGCAATACTCTTCCAGCGGATAAGTGAAGGGCTCGTCCTGGTTCTGGAGCTGCTTGACGGGCACCTAAAACTCAACATGTGGAGAGAAGCTTCAGGTGCAGGTGGGGCCAAAGAAGAGTCCCTGCAGCTTAACCAGACATTGGAGCTCCCCGTTAACGTGACTGACGGGGAGTGGTACTCTGTGGAGGCCCTGCTGGGTGATGGTCTACTCAGCCTCATGCTCCTGGATGGTGGGATCTGTCGGGAACAGGACTGTCAGAGGAAAGCCCTGGTCGAAGGCACCTTGCCTGGGGCAGAAACTCAGGAGTCTCCGGTCCAGACCACTTCTATCGGCGGAGTTGTTGAGGCAAATGGGGTTGCGGCCCATGTCTTCATCGGCTGTTTCCGGGATGTGTTTGTGGACTCCCGGCTGTTGGATCCGGGGGCGTGGCTGAGTGAATTGGCAGTGAATGTCACTTTAGGCTGCAGCCACAGAGACAGATGCCAAGACACACCGTGTCAGAACAGAGGGCAGTGCATCAACCAGTGGCAGAGCTACCAATGTCGTTGTCCCAGGCCATACGATGGTCCGGACTGCACAGAGGGTAAGAATGGGGAGGGATATATTTTTTAAGGGCCCAATTTGTTCTCCATTGCATTCATGGCTACATACCCATAGAACAACAAGTAGGACTACATGACAGAGAAATCTCAGATCTGTCAGTCAACACAGCGAGAGATCAGCTCGCTGAATGGATTAAATAGTGAAGAAATCTATTTTGGAAATGTTGTGTTAGGACTAACACAATTCCCTATAAAGAAGCATCAGTGCTTCAAACACTTAAACTACTGTACAAACATGGATTGTCAGTCATCAGATCTCTTTCAGAGAGAATACTTAATAGATCTGATCAGATTAATACATGATATTCGCAGTATCGGAGGCATGCTAAGAGAGGTGTGTGGATTTTAGTTATTTTTGGCCACAAGTGACTGGATGTGTTGTACCAGATTAAATGGACTATGGTACATGAAAACTTTTGTCACTTACTAGTAATACCTTGCTTTGTCACCATGGTGGAATCAGATCTTTGGGAAATGTATTGTCTGAAGTGAACTGGGGTACAATTACTGTAGGCATAGATTCCCCAACAGGAGAGATGAAAACTTTCAAGGGGAAATTCAGTACTATCCACAGTTTTACATTTCGGCTCAGTAATTTACATTAAAATAATATATATATATATATATATATATATATATATACATATATATATATATATATTACATACTGTACAGTACATAATGATAGAGGAAAATTATTTAACTTTCTAGGTAATTATAGACCATATTTGATATTTTCAAATCTGGACACATGGTGCTTCTAATTTAGTAGGCTATACCATTAAACACCTATACCGTTAATACAGGGATTAAACGCCTCCCTGGATTAACCCCCACATAACTCTCCACCAAACCAACATATGACCACATTCCTTGGTTGCCACTATTCTTGTTCATCTAGAAAATATTGCTGAATCATCTCAACAGAGCAAATAATTCCACAAAACGGTTTTGACAAAAGTTTATCTTATTTCTTATCATTTAGAAAACGTGATGACGTTAGACCTCTAAACTGATTTTTGAAATGTCAATAGGAAGACCTTAGATTGAGTAATTCACTTGTTAAGGTATATCTTTTTATAGAAATCCTGTTTTTTCTGGTAATCATGTTTGGGGCTAAAAGCCCCCTCTTTTTTAGGGGAAAAATGCCCCAGGGGGATATTAAACCTGAGAAGATACAGAGGATATAATAAGTCTACACACCCCTGTTAAAATGCCAGATTTTTGTAATGTAAAAGAATGTGTCATAAGGCTGGTTGAAGGACACAAACGCTGAGGCGAACGGGTGAAGGTATTCCATGATTTTTAATGAAGAAAGAAACAAAATAAACTTAAAGCAGCTCCAGTGACTGGGTTGGGTAGCATACAGCACACAAACCAAAATGAACCACACCAGTGTGGGCAAACCATCAACTTAAATAGGTTCCCCAATTGGAGGCAACAACCAACACCTGCCTCCAATTGGGGAGACCCAAGCACATAGAGATGCCTAGAGGCATCTTTTCTAGTCCCGTCCTGACTATGGCCCCAGCCAGTGCACAGATGGCTAAGGGCATAGCCAGGACGTGACAGAATGAGACAAAGATAAATCATGTCAGAACTTTTTCCACATTTAATGTGACCTACAAACCCCTCCAAAGATATTGGAACAGCAAGGCACATTCCTTTGTTTTTGTTGGTCACTAAAGACATTTGGGTTTAAGATAAAAAGATTAGTATGATACAAGAGTTCAGAATTTCAGCTTTCATTTCCTGGTATTCACATCTAGGTGTGTTAAACAACTCAGGACATACCACCATTTGTTTGAACCCACCCATTTTTCAAGTGAGCAAAAGTATTGGGTCATGCGACTGACAGATGTTTCTTGTGGCCCAGGTGTGCCTTTTAGTTTGATTGTTCAAACATTAAATAGCTCTGCATGACTAGTCTGTTTCCATCCTTGGTTTAAACCTATAAAGACTGCATTTCTTGTTAAAGAGGATAAACCAATATGAAAACCAGAGAGTTGTCATTCTGTCACGTCCTGGCTATGCCCCTAGCCATCTTTGCACTGGCTGGGGCCATAGTCAGGACGGGACTAGAAAAGATGCCTCTAGGCATCTCTATGTGCTTGGGTCTCCCCAATTGGAGGCAGGTGTTGGTTGTTGCCTCAAATTGGGGAACCTATTTAAGTTGAAGGTTTGATCACACTGGTGTGGTTCATTTTGGTTTTTGTTGCTGTATGCTGCCCAACCCAGTCACTGGAGCTGCTTTAGCAATGGAGTAAGGTCATCTTCACTGACGAGTACATTTTTCAGCGTTGCCCAACTCCTGGTCGTCTAATGGTTAGATGGAGACCAGGAGAGACCTACAAGCCACAGAGTCCCGCACCCACTGTGAAATTTGGTGGACGTGGGGATGCTTCAGCAAGGCTGGAATCAAGCAGATTTGTCTTTGTGAAGGATGCATGAATCAAGCCAAGTACAATGTTATCCTGGAAGAACACCTGCAACTCAGAGAATTGTTTTTTTCCAGCAGGACAATGCTCAATGCCACACAGGCAGGTCAATCAAGGTGTGGATGGAGGGCCACCAGATCAAGATCCTGTCATGGCCAGGCTAACCTCCAGACCTGAGCCCCATTGAGATCCTCTGGAATTTGAGCAAGAGGATGATGGATGGTCACAAGTCATCAAACAAAGCCGAGCTACTTGAATTTTTGTGCCAGGAGTGGCATAAAGCCACCCAGCAGCAATGTGACAGACTGGTGGACAGCATGCCAAGACATGGAAGCTGTGATAAAAAAAAAAAAAAAGAGTTATTCCATCAAATATGGATTTCTGAACTCTTCCTAAGTTAATTAGAATTTTGTTGTTGAAGAATTTGTATGAAATCGGGTATTTTTTGCATTATTTAAGGTCTGATAACAATTCAATTTTTTTTGTTATTTAGAACAGTTGTTATTTTCTACAAATAAATATTCTAAATGACAATTTCTTTTTGAAATTTGGGAGCAACCCTGTGAGTAGTTTATAGAATAAATAAAAAAATATCATTTTACTGAAACACATACCTATGAATCGTTAAACCAGAGAAACTGACCATTTTGCAGTGGTCTCTTAGATTTTCTATAGCTGTTTACATTTAAACAACAGCTTAGGTTAGTTCCATTTCATGAAATGTGTAAAATCATAATTACATAACATGCTTTATAGAGATAAACTATGAGTAATTTAAAAGAATGTACATTTCGTGATCCACTATTTAAAACTCTGTGGTTATTAAACAATAATTACCCACATTTCTATCCTCTCCCTCTTTTGTCTCTCTGTAGAGTATCTCTCGGCCCGCTTTGGCAATGAGGACTCTCAGAGCTATGCTGTCTTCACCGTCACAGATGACCCAGGAAGTGACATCACCATCTCCTTTTTCCTGCGCACACGCCGCCATGCTGGCATCTTGCTGGTGCTCGCCAACAGCACCAGCCAATACCTGCGCCTGTGGCTAGACGAGGGGCGGATCAAAGTTCAGCTCCATAACTTTGAGACCTTGACTAGTGAAAGAGTGGTTAACAATGGCGAAATTCACTTTGTGAGTGTGGTGGTGGACCGTGAGCATATGGAACTCTACGTTGCCAACCGGAAGCAGGGCTCGGCTGCGGTCAGGATGATTGACAGTCAGATGGGGGATGTGGTGTATGTGGGGGGTCTCGCAGATTCAAAGGCGTCATCCGCATTTGGGGGATATTTTAAGGGTTGTATCCAGGACCTGAGGATCAACAGTGAGAGACTGCAATTCTTCAGGCTGGACACCACGTTGATGTCATATCCTCTGGAGCTCATGGCTAACATTACGGGGGGCTGCACTGGTGACGACTCCTGCATTGTGAGTGGACTGAGTAGACTTTACTACTTCTACATCTGTCCTATAGTACTCTGCTCATGCTATGCCCATTCTTGCCCTGCCATTTAAAGCTTTGCACCCTGCCCTTGCCTTGCCCCGACTAATTTCAACCAAGCCTTATCCTAACCTGTCCCTATGTAAATCTTCTGTAGAAAAAAGAAAAATACTTCTCCAAAACAAACATTCTTGATGTATCGCTTCTCACCCTCTCATAACCAATTTCTATAAAACTCTCTTTAACAGGGTGGGTCTTAAGTTCCCCTAATTAGGTGGAATATACACTCATGTTTTGTTTTCCTTATCAAGTGTAAAGCTACCTCATTACAGTGCATACTTACTGCCTAAATCCAATTCCTTTAATGTAATACCCCTAAGTCAATCAAAAGTAATATCCAACTCGAAATTCGAACCTGGGTCACCCACGTGGTAGGCTGTGTCGTTAACCACTACATCACAGAGCAAAACATTTAATGGGTGTCAGTATAACCAAGTGTCTACCCTGAACAAATGTCTCTCTTTTGCCACTGGCCGTTTCAAAAGCTAATTGGCCATTTGTGAATGACATTGATATAGTTAAACTGACCAGCGTTTGTTACTAAGTTTCCCTCCACCACAAATTGCGGTGTATGCACTGCATGCTGTTTGACACTGGCTGTTTTAACTGCGTATTAGCCAGTAATAGGCAAGTAATATTATTGCCAGTGATAACAATTTTGCTAGCGAGTCTGCCAAAGCAATATTAATTTCATGGCATAACAACGTACACTTTGCTTTCACTCGTGAATGATGTGTTTGTTTATTCTGATCAAAAACGCATGCACGAGTGCGTACTTGGAAAATACACCAGAAACAGTCACAATATAACCGTAAACTGTTTTATTTCAGAATTACTGTAATGTAGATATTGAAGGCGAGGTTTTCATCTATACAGAATAATTCATAATGCGCTTATGAGTACTTTGCTTACATCTCTACTATAGTTTGCAGGCCCGCTTCCCTAACCACTACGCTATTTAACAATGGGGTACTTGGGTCGGTCTGTCAGTCAGTCAGACATTCGCTCTCCGCTTAAGCGGGCCAGCAAAAATAAAATGCCAAAGTTGCAGGCCTGAATCATTGCTCGGGAGCATTGTGGACAAGAAACAAAAGGCTGCTTCACTCATAAGAGCTAAAACAAAAATTCTAAGGTTACCTGAAATCCTTGAGTTCAATAAAAAGATCCAACCCGCAGAGCAGTAGTCCTCAGGGGTCAATCACAAAGGTGTTCAAAGCGGGAGTAACTTAGCTTGAAGTTCGGAATCAGAAGAGCATCCTTTCCCACTCAGGTAAGGTTCTCCGAAGCACCCGAAGTACACAAAAATGTCTGAAGACTCTTGACTAAACTGTAGTAGCTGGGTTAGCCAACTTGTTTAGTGCAAAGCTAGTGCATAGTTGCAAGACAAACGTCTACAGGCTAATTTCTTACACTTCAACTAACAAAAGGTAAGTAGACTGACGAAACAATTTGTTTAAACTAATATTTGCCAAAACCAGATTCAATAACCTTAGTAGGATACTAGAGAAATAGTTACACAGCTTTCTGTATTCGCCGTAATTACATCCATCACCTTATCTTGGGGTTCCTCACTGTCTCTATCCCTTCCCCTCATGAAATTGCCATCAGATATTTTACTCCCCAATACCTATTCAATCAGCGCCTAATAAAATTAATTGCATGGAGTTTAGGTTGTCTTGACCACATGGTTGATAATTACTCATTTACCTTGCTTGTCTGTTTTGGGCAACCTCCTATACTAGCTTAGCCTTAATAAACGGTCGCAAGCTAAACCCCTGCGTGTGACTCCTATTTTCCGAAGACAGAAAGTGACACGTACCTCGCTAGCTAAAGAGTTATTAAACAAAGTTCTAGTAGTTTCATTTATTTTGGTATATTTTTCTCAAAAACAAGTTTTGAGCCTCTATTGGCGTGGAGGCGGGGCTTAATCAGAACATTGAATTCTCGATTTTTAGTCCACGAGCTGCTTTCCCAATGCAACCTGTGGATTTGAGTTAAAGAATTATGTAAACTTGGCTAAATGTGTACATTTAAACAGAATAATAAAGTGTTATTCCAAGGTTGCACCGACGTCACTGTTGCCATGGTTATAGACACAGATGTTGATGAAAGTATAACGTGTTCTGTGTATGGCAGCGCTATGTTGGCATAACACAACAGAACATGTTCAAATTTGATTCATATCTGTGTCGGTGACCATTGCAACAGTGACGTCGATACAACCTGTGAATAATAGTTTCATATTATTTTCTGAAAATGTCAAACCACTTTGCTAACTGAGGTATGAAGGCAATTCAAGTTACAGTTTATAAAGATGAAAAAACATGTTATAACCTCTCCTAAAATGTGAGGTTAAAATGTTTTCACTTATCGAGAAAGGTTTGTCTGCCATCAATTTAAAACTATAAATGTCTTTAAATTACAAACCATAATTTAAAATACAAAACTATAGTTTCACTTGTGATTTGAAAACAGATTTTTAATGTCTCAATACAATGGCACTGGGTGTATGAACTGATATATAAATGAACAATATTTTCAATTTTTTATTTATGCTACTATAAAGAAATACAATAAAATAATGGTCAATGTATGGGGTATTGAACAATTAGCACAAACCCTGCCACATAATAATATATTAATATAATTTATAATTTATTTTGGTAGTGTCAGTGGATGGCTCACTTTGGGGTTCAGGCACAGGATAATACCAGTTTAAACATAAAATTGTTATTCATTTGGAATGCCAGAATCATCACCTCACTTACTTTGTGGTGACGCACATGCTTTCCCCCACACATGCCCAGGTTTGCATTATTCAGTTTACGTTCTCTCTAAAGTATATTACACATTTCAAATTAATATTGGATAACCTATACCAATAAAAAACAATATACAATCAAATCAGTATAAATTATATCCCTGTTACTGAATGTATGAAAACGAACCCAACTTACGATTTAGCTATTTCTAGGTGGTTCTAACGAAATCCTTAACCACCCATCAACTTTGAAAACCATAAATTGCATCAACAAAACTTATGAATCTCCTTCACCTTTAACCACAACCTTATCTCGACCATGCTTACGGTAACTGACTGACTAATTTCTGGGGGGTTTTATCCCTATTTATGCTGCATGATTACGTAATCATCTTAGTGGCAAAACCTAGAAAATGGTACCAGACAATGGCCAATACATGCGCAATTTCCACCCGGTTATATTCTCCCCTGCTTAAGTCAACGTCCTCGATGACATTGAGTGAGTCTTTATCTCTTTAACTGCTAATTTGTGAAACCGCATATGGACTTAATGCCCTAAAATCCAGGACTGATCTGGGCTCATGATATAGGTTTGCATGGTGGCCTGTCTGCTGACTCTTACTTCTGCGTGGAGCAGGAACCGGACTACGTTCAGGCTCAGAATTCAGTTCTGGTTCTACCAGCTCCAATTCATGGTTAGAATCAGTAAACACTGGCTCCGTAAGTCTCCTGCTTGGATCTGATGTGTCCCCCTGTGGCGTTTCTTTGCACCTGGGAATCGACCGCTCCACCAATACTTAATCTTCATCACAGTCCTCCAATTCAGATTCTGACATTTGGGGTGGTGCTGGTAAGGACACCAGGCTGTCTGGCACAGGAATAATTTTTTCCCTCTACTACATGGAGTGGGCACCGTTTTTTCTCCACGAGATCTAATGTCAACTCGGTTTACCCTCCGAACTGGTCCTCCTACAGGTTGTACTGTGTAGATGGTGTCACATATTTCAATCACTCGGTAAGGGGTTGAACTCCAAGCATCTTGAATCTTGTTTCGCACTAATGGTCTGTTCCTGAGAAACACTGATTTACCTATCTCAATAGTAAGACAGTAAACTTTGTCATTGGAAGCCAAAATCTTTGGCTCAGCTTTCTGCTCTGAATACTCCTTTGCTCTGGCATGAGCGTCTTTCAGTTTCCTTTGGTGCACGGCAAACCAATCATGTTGGGTATCTACAGTAGAATATTTCCTTAGTATAGCATCCACAGGCAGATGAGACTCCACCCCGAAAAGCAGGTAATAAGGAGAGTACCCCGTAGTGTGGAATTACATTGTACGCATGAACCAACTCATGCAGATGTTCTGGCCATCTACGTTTCTTGTCTGCTGGTAGGGTGCATAGTAACTTGTGTAATGTCCTATTGAATCTCTTACACTGAGCATTTCTAGTAGGGTGATGAGGTGTTTTCTTGCTTTTCTTGACTCCATACAAATTGCGTAATTCAGATATGAAGTAACTCTCGAAGTTTTGGCCTTGGTCTGAATGAAACTGCACCGGCACTCCATATTGCATGAACCAGTCTCATAGCCAAATCTTTGCTGTGGTATCTGCATATTGATCCTTTGTAGGGAAAGCTTGGGTGAACTTAGTAAAAACATCCGTCATCACAAAGACATTCTCTCGACCATCCGTTGAAGGTTCAAGTACCATGAAGCCCATAGCCACTACTTTCAGTGGTCTGGTGGCCAAAACTGATTTCATGGGTGGATGTATTTTGGGTTGTGGCATTTTAGTTAGTACGCAACGTTGACACTTTTTGATCCATTGTTCCACATCTTTATAAAATCCTACCCAAAAACACCTCTTTCTCAACAGATGTAGAGTACGCTCTATACCTTGGTGCCCCATTGAATAATGTACACTTCCAAGACTGTATTCTTCAAACATGTGGGTAACAGCAGCTGGAAACATTCTCTGTATCTTATATCACTGACCACCCTGTATAATAATCCATCACACTTTCTGACACGGTTCCAGTTATTAAACAACAACATTTTAGGCTTGACTCCTTCTTTCATTGCCAGTAGGCTTTCTTTTTTCATCCCAAAACATTCTGAACCCACGTATCACTAAATCCAGCTGTTGAAAAGTATTGAGCTCTTTTTATCCATGTAGGGTATGAGTATTCTCTTGGCATTTTGCACCGACATAACAACCGTCTGCTTCAAGAGTACGGATCTGTTTGACCTTAAAGCACTCCATTCCAACGCCAACCAGCTATGTCTCTAGGGCTGTTCTTTTGTGTATCCCATTACAAACAGCCACACAGTTTTCAAACTTAGTATCCTCAAACGAAGCCTCAGCCTCCCCTGCTAATGGCTGCCTAGAGAGGGCATCTGCTGTTGTATTCTGTTTACCTGGACAGTATTAAACATCAAAATCAAATACAGGTTACTGTGCCACCCATCTTTGTTCAATGGCTCCTAACTTAGCAGTAATTAGATGACACAGCGGGTTCTTGTCAATGATCACAGTAAATTTTGAACCTTGTAGGTAACCATGGAACTTTTCTGATATTGCCCATTTGAGTGCCAGTAGTTCCAACTTCATACTACTATAATTCCTGTCGTTCTTTTCAGGATCTCTTAGCCTCCTTCTTGCATCACTCTGTTTTTGTCACCTTGTTTCTGATACAGGATGACTCCTAGTCCATGATTGCTGGCATCGGTTTCCACTAGGAAACACTGTGTGAAACCTGCGTAACCTAGATCGGGTGCACTGGTATGTTTCTCCTTCAAAACATCAATAGAGGTCTGGCATTCTAAAGTCCACCAGCTTCTGAACATCGGATTTGATTTAGCTGGACTAGCAGCTCAGAGACACACATTCATCAAGTTGTGCAGCGGACCTACTAGCTTTGAAAACCCTTCAACAAATCTTATGTAATAGCTACAGAGACCTAGGAACGATCTGAATTCCTTCACTTTAGAGGAAACTGGCCATTGCTAAACAGCTGAGACTTTGTCTGGATCGGCCCCTATTCCCTGTTCTGAGACTTGATGCCCCAATAATTTTTTTCCAATTTAACTTTTTGTGTTGTCTCTTGAAGGCGTTTTGGTACTGTGTCTAATCTCTCTAAATGTACAGGGAAAGTCTGGGAGTACACCATGATATCACCTAAATAGACTAACTTTATATGAAACACCAAATCATTCATGGTCACCTTCATTAGTCTCTGAAATGTTGCAGGTCCATTACAGACCCTCATTGGCAACCGGAGATGTTTAAACAGTCCAAAAGGTGTTGCAAAGGCTGTCTTGTGGCGATCACACTCATCTACTGCCACCTGGTGGTACCCACTTGCCAAATCTATTGTTGAGAAGAAGTTGGCGCCTTGCAGAGCATCAAAACTCATCAAGGCGTGGTAACAGAAATGCATCGTTCCTTGTTTTCTGGTTCTCAGTTTTCGGTAGTCCACACAGAGTCATATACTACCATCAGGTTTCCTCACTATCACTACCGGTGAAGCATAGAAAATGGAGCTCTCCAGGATAACACCTTTTTTCACCAACTGTGAAATATGCTCCTTTACCTCTTGGTATTGTGTGGGGGGAATGCAACGGTATGGAAGTGTCACAGGTATGTCATCGATCAGATTTATTTCATGTTTGACTTTGTCTGTACATCAAAGGTCTTCATACTCTATGGCAAAAACCTTTGTGTATTTGACCAACACTGCCTTAACTCTGCTTGCTGTTACCTGGTATCACCAATGTCAAACCTGTCTAAAACAGACTGCAACTGACTGGATGTTTGTAAATCTTCTGGACTAACCGACACTTGTTCAATGCTTGCTGAGATGCGCTGAAACTTCACTTCACACTTCCCATCGCTATTTACTGATCCACCGGATCCAACCGGACACACCTAGGCTAGTTCTTGGTGGGAGCCATACATCCTCCTGAGACCAATTTACAATTTGCACTGGTACCCAATTGCTTTGAGAATCAACAAGCGTAGGCATGACTACAAGACCGTCGGGTAATGTTGTGTTAATTGATTCAAGTAACATTTGAGTCCCTTTGTCAGACCCTCTGGGGAGTCCCTTTGCCATGACAGTATCTATGGATGCAGCAGGTATATGTACAGGATCTTTGCCCGCAACTCTTGCCATAGCTTTCTTATGGACTATACAGTTCTGCACATGCTGATAACAATTTCTCCAATTTGAATTAAAAAAATGCCAGTGAATTATCGAATTCAGCATGGACCAACTGTAAACACTGGCTGATGATGTTCATTCCCAAAATCCCAGGGGTTGATGCCTGAGAACCTTGATGATCTTTCACCACTAAAAACCCACAATTTGGCATTCTCATTCCCATTCTCTCTACCTCCAACTCCAGGTAACCCATATAGGGTATATCTAAGCCATTAGGAGCCGTTAACTTCAGCCATCCAGATGTAGCAAGCATATCTGAATCCTCTCCCCCTAAATACTTTCTGAAAAAACCCTCAGTCATGGTGTTTACTTGCCTGCCTGTGTCCAGGAAACAAGATGCTACACCACATTTTCGAGTGGCTTTTTATTGTGGCCAGCCTAAGGCACACCTGTGCAATACTCATGCTGTCAGCATCTTGATATGCCACACCTGTGAGGTGGATGGATTATCTCGGCAAAGGAGGAGTGCTAACACAGATTTTGACAGATTTGTGAACAATATTTCAGCGAAATAGGCATTTGTGTACATAGAGAAAGTCTTAGATCTTTGAGTTCAGCTCATGATAAATAGGGGCAGAAGTTTCGTTTATAATTTTGTTCAGTGTTGTACACAGTATTCAGGGACCCATTTTTGCTTGATTGGGCCATGTTCATAAATCAAGGCCAAATACTGCAGAAAGTCCCGGAAAACATCTTTAAGTAATTCCCTATTGAGTTGGTTTTCATTAAGTGTTAAGCATACATCCCCATACATTTTTGTTTTAGTGCATGTGATTATCTAAGCACTCATATACAGCTCTGGAAAAACTTTAAGAGACCGTTCAGTTTGCAGTGGTCTCTTAATATTAACCCTTCGGTTCCTCACTCAAAACCTTCATTTTTGACTTTTCTGGAAAGGAAAGAAAAAGGTGGAGTGGTCTCTTAAATTAATTCAATAAAAAATTAACCTGACATTATAACTGGTTTCCCTTCCTAATTTTGACATTTTCCTATATCTTTGCATCACAGCACACAATGAAGGCCAGTGGTTTGTATCAGTCTGAAAGGAGGCAGTTGCTAAAATCCTTCTCATTAGTTGTTTTATATCACAACAATTTTACCATGATTTCTAGAAAGAAGAGAGCACTATGCGTACTTAACAAGATTGATTTGGATAAAAAAGAGACAGGGATAATAAATATATAATACATAAGAAGTAATTCACAGATTTATTTAAAAACACTATTTTAAAAATTCCAATTATGTGTCTAAAGTATTTACCAATAATCTACACATTTTTGTAACTGATAAAGCTTGGAGAAGAGGGGCCTCCATGTACTACCAAGCTGATCATCTGAGCTTTGGGTCCAGATAGGGACTGTGCCAATAACTGAATAATTGCTTAGAAATCCCATGGGCAATGCAAAAGCATGGTCAGTATTGATTTCATGGTGTCAACACAAAACTTACTTACCAAAGTGATAGCTGACCCATGTTTGGCAGATTGGCCTGGCAGATGCCTATGAAGAAGGCTTGTCATGATCTTCAACTCTGGCAAATATGTAGGCAGTAGATGCAATGCAATAAGTTAGGGCTGTGATTATAATTGGAGTTGACAATTAAGCAATGAGAAAAGGGGTACCAATTTTTGTCAAATGAATGTTCACCCAAGCTTTGTTTAAAGCGTAACTGTAAGAAATAATATGTGGCATACTTGCTAATGGTCGATGGTCGAACAGAGGAAAACAGTTCCAGAGTCCTACTCCTGATTTCATTGTAGTGGGCAATGACAATGAAGAACATTTGCTTTCATTTCTTCTCTAGAGCAACCCATGTCAGAACGGGGGGATGTGTTACTCTGTCTGGGATGACTTCACCTGCACCTGCCCCCCCAACACGGCAGGACATCGTTGTGAGGAGGTCAAGTGGTGTGAGCTGTCCCCCTGCCCTACAGAGGCAGAGTGCCACTCTCTCATTCAAGGATATGAATGTGAGTCAATCTTCTGGAAATCTGACTGTGGTGATACTGGAATTTTGACCATATTACACTGCGATTGTATTGGCAATGATTTGCATGGCGGTCTTTCTGTCCTGTCACCCCGTGATTAGTGGAATGAGGAGTAAAACAACACTTTCTTTCACTCACAATTAAGATGATACATTCTTGTTTCTGCCCGGCACATATTTGGCCATAACACTGCATTTCCTGGTAATTCGTTTTCCCTCCCCATCGTCCGTATTACATCACATGGTGTTGCATATGGACTTATCCCAAAGGTTAAACTGTTTAATAGATGGCTACATCTTTACATACCTTTCCCATCTTTTTCTCACCCAGGCTTTGCCAACACTACCTTCCTTGACAACAGCAGTATGATGTCTTACCGTGGTAACGGTCGTATCCGACGTAGTCTGACCAGCATCTCCCTCGCCGTGCGCACCCGCAAACGCAACACCTCCCTCCTGCATGCTGAGCACGGGCTGGAGTTTGTGACGGTGTCTGTACAAGATGGCCTTCTCGTTCTGGAGCTCCAGAGCAGGGCAGCGGAGGGGGAAGGCTCGTCCACGGTGTCCCTGAGCAGCCGGAGGCTGGTCAGCGATGGGGTGTGGCACAAGGTCCACCTCTTCATGGTCACTCCCTGGGCAGAGGTGTCACGCTGGACTTTGGTACTGGACGAAGACACAGAGGATGCTAGGACTTCCAGCAGCGAAGGGGGCAACTTGGACTTCCTCAGGGAGGGGGTGGACATCCAGCTAGGGGGTCTGCGACTCAAAGATGGGTGGAGCCTGGTGGGGTGCATGGGCACTGTGGAGATGGGAGGCATTGCCCTGCCCTACTACAGCCCTTCAGAGGTCAAACTGCCCCGGACTCAGGAAGAGCAGTTTCTGCCGACGTCTTCCAGCCCACCCCGGATCGGTTGCAGTGGAGTCGCTGTGTGTGAACCCAACCCGTGTCTGAATGGAGCCAAGTGCCAGGACCTATGGAACCAGTTCAGCTGTAGCTGTGAGGAGGGTTGGACCGGACGTCGCTGTGAGCTCAACGCAAACATGTGCACATCTAACCCCTGTGTCCATGGCAACTGCAGCATTCAGGGACTAGCGTACGAGTGTGCTTGTGAGTTTGGCTACACTGGGGTGGACTGTGAGGAAGTGGTGGATGTGTGTGAGAACCATCTGTGTGCTCACGGAGCCACATGTCTACATGGAGTGGGCAGGTACGCGTGTCTATGTACAGAGAACTACACAGGACCATACTGCAGGTGAGTCACATAAATGGGGTTAAGAATGGAATATGTATTTGTAAATGAAGGGTTGAACACAGAACCAAATGGTTAGTGCCTCATCTGGAAACAATTTAACTATATGGGTGTTGCTCAGGTGTTGAGTTTTACCGTCATCGACATCCTGGAGGAGCAACACTGTCACCTTTAAAGCAGAGGATAGAGTGTTGTTGTGTGTACACAGCAAACATGAATCCATCATTAAGCCTTTTGTCGCAATTTGTTTAATCAGTGGTCCATTATCTTTGAAATGGTGTTAAATATGAATTGATCCCAAAGGTTAAATCATTTATTAAATTACCACCATATTTGCATACCTATCCCCACTCGGATATCCGTGAGAACTGTTTTAGTTTAGTAGCATGTCTATTCTCAGTGGCATATAGCTATGACTCAAGTGTGTCACTTTAGTGTTTGTAGTAACATTACTTTCATATCACTGTAGTGTGTACTGTATCTAGTATTGTATTCATCTCCCTGGTGGTTTAATGCTACTGTCTTATCTGCTGTTTACCTTAAAGCATCATCGAGGGAATGCCTCCATGAATTTATCTTATGAACACACATACTCTCACATCCGCTACTTAGCTGTCTGTCACATGCACTGCTTTAACACAAGTATGTTATAAAACAAACTTCAGTAACCTAGAGTTCCAGGGAAGATATGTCTTCTTGTACCTTGTATCATTCTTGTGTCTTGTATCAGATATGGCTTCTTGTATCATTCCTTCTCTATCTCCTCCCAGTGATCGCATTGAGGAAATTCCATGGTACTTAGTAGTCAACAGGAAAAGGTAAGTTGTTTTTATTCTCTTTCTGCCACTGATTTCAACGAATACCTACCAGTATTTCTTCCCTACATCACTTGACATTATAAATCTAGCCAAGCAGGACTGAGTTCACAATGATTTATGGTCCTATACTGGGAATTTATTTCGGGTCAAGGGTCTACAGTAAATCTTGTCTTGATGGTAAGACAATCATCTCACTAAGGTTAGGCCTAACTGTCTTATTAGTAAGGTCAATTGCTCAGGGACAGAACAAAAGTGTTTTGCGCCAGTTTTCCACAAGCAATCTTCTGTTTACGGGTTCAAACCTCTTCATCACAGCCAGCACAAACCCTCTTTGAATTTTTTTTTGGGTCAAAAACATCTACAAAGAATATACTGGGTGTGTTTGTTGTGTTTTTGCTTTATCGTTTTGTAGATTACATTCATCTTGATAGCAGCATCTACCAAAATGTCTTACAGTGGATATAAAAATCGACACAGCCTTGTAAAAAAACATAGACAAAGATAAATTATGTCATTACGTTTTCCACATTTAATGTGACCTATAAAATGAATAATTCAATTGAAAAACATACTAAAATCTTTGAGGGGGAAACATTTTACATTTAAAACTCACAATAATCTGGTTGCGCAAGTGTGCACACCCTTAAACTAATACTTTGTTGAAGCACCATCTTGACACAGCAATATTTGCCCACTCTTCTTTGCAAAAGCACTCCAAATCTGTCAGATTGCGAGGAAATCTCCTGTGCACTGCCCTCTTCAGTTCACCCCACAGATGTCGTGCTGAAAGGTGAACTTCATCTTCAGCTTTTTAAAGGACGCCTGAAGGTTTTGTGCCAAAATTGCCTGGTATATGGAACCGTTCATAATTCCCTCCACCCTGACTAAGGCCCCGGTTCCAGCTGAAGAGAAACAGCCCCTAAGCATGATGCTGCCACCACCACGCATCACTGGGTGATGTGCAGTGTTGTTTTTGCAACAAATATACCTTTTGGAATTATGGACAAAAAGTTCAACCTTGGTTTCATCAGACCATAATACATTTTCCCACATGCTGTTGGAAGACTTGATGTTTGTTTTTGCAAACTTCAGCCGTGCTTGGATGTTTTTCTTTGTAAAAAAAGGCTTCCGGCTTGCCACCCTACCCCATACCCATGAAGAAAACTGGAGATTGTTGTCACATGTAACACACAGCCAGTACTTGCCAGAAATTACTGTAGGCCTCTTGGAAGCCTCCCTGACCAGTTTTCTTTTTGTCTTTTCGTAGATTTTGGAGAGACGTCCAGTTCTAGGTAATGTCTCTGTTGTGCCATATTTTCTCCACTTGATGATTACTGTTTTCACTGTGTTCCATGGTATATCTAATGCTTTGGAAATTATTTTGTACCCTTCACCTGACTGATATCTTTCAACAATGACATCCCTCTGATGCTTTGGAAGCTCTCTGCGGACCATGGCTTTTGCTCTGAGATGCAACTAAGAAAATGTCAGGAAAATCCTACTAGAACAGCTGTACTTTATTTGTGATTAATCTGAGTCACTTTAAATGATGGCAGGTGTGTAATGACTTCTATTTAACATGAGTTTGAATGTGATTGGTTAATTTTGAACACAGCCACATTCCCAGTTATGAGGGTGTGCACACCTATGCAACCAGGTTATGGAAAAGTTTTGATTTTATATTTTTCCATATTTTTCATTTTTCAATTGAATTGTTCACATTATAGGTAACATTAAAGTGCAAAAAGTCTGACATTATTTATCTTTGTCTCACTCTGTTACGTTACAAAACCTGGCATTTTAACAGGGTTGTGTAGATGTTTTATAGCCACTCTATGTAATGTAAAAGAGTTGATTTACATAAGAGTTGAAGTGTTTTATTCAACAAGCAGCATACATTTACAGGAGCTATTAGCGTTAAGTCCCTTTTTAGGTCTTTATGTACAATTCTTATTAATGTTCATTATTAATATTCATTATTAATCTGGAAGATAGTTGAATTGCAACAACAACAGTGGATCCAATCTAACTCTCCCCAGCTAACAAAAATCAATCTGCTTAGAAAAGCTGTACAAATTCTATTATTGTAACGTATTTCAATAGCGACAGATGTCATAATGATCTCTTAAACTATTTAGTGCTTTTTTAAGAAAACAAGTGTACTGTGTCAAATCATCACAAACAAAAAATCGATTTAGCTACCAGGATGCTTGTCATAGTCTGGCATTGTTTGTCAAAGGTCTTGAGCAGATGATCATGTTTTTTAGTGACACAGATGAAGCTGAGAGTGGGTGCAGGTTTTCTGCACAGTTGATCAGCAGAAATGAAGCATTTTATGATGCGCTTTTGGTTTGCACCAAAAATATATTCTGGTAAACAAATGTTGTATAATGATGTTATTCAACTACTGTAGAGACTTTAGGGACATGTTCTGCTAGCACAGTCCAAAGAATTCTACATATTGCCTAACAACACACACACACACACACACACACACACAGAGACACTCCCTCTACAAAATGTCTGTCTGATTGCTTGTATCTATGTGGTTGTCTCTCAGTAAGACCAAGCTGCCAGTTTCCATATGTGGAGATGAAAATAGAAACTACACCTGTTTCAATGCGGGGAACTGCACTGAGAGAGACCTATCCTGTGACTGTCTATCTGGCTTCACAGGACACCGGTAAGAGAAGGAATTAGATAGAGAAATTAGATGGACACAGCAGAAGACACACAATAGGGGTACACAGGATGTGGGAAATAAAATACAAAGAAATGTGTATGTAGATATACAGAGCCCTCTAGAATTATTGTCGCTGTTGGTAAAGATGTGCAAAAAATTATATAAAAATTTTCATCAGCTTGATCTCACAGTCATAACAAATAGTCAGGAAATGCATATTTTTCTCAAACAGATTCACAATTGGCATCCCTAACAAATCTTAAGTGGCCATCCATACCTTCCTGTTTCACTAGGGTATAAATATGTGTTGACAAATACATTTTTATATTGTGATAGAGAAGTCCAGAGAACTCACAAATAATTTTTAATTAACAAAGGTCATCAAACAAACAATCTACTTGTCTGAATATACTAATCTCCTCTAATACAGTGGGATTTGAGAAGTATAAATCAACTGAAGATGTCATTAATCTGCCTGGAAGAGGAATGTTGAGTGATGACGAAGGTTTAAAATTCTCTTGGAGATTTGCATTATTTGGTTAAGTCTTGTGATAATCAAGTCCCACTATACACACACAATACTTGATATCCATGAAGCGAAGGCATGATTTCAGAAATGTCTGTCAATTTATATAAACATAAATATATATTATATACAGCTCCAGAAAAGTGTAAGAGACCACTGCACCTTTCCAAAAAAGTTGAAAAGGAAAGTTTTAAGGGAGAAACAGAGGTGTTTAATTTGCAGTGGTCTCTTAATTTTAACCCTGACAGCTCTGGATAATATTAAGAGACCACTGCAAAATCATTAGTTTCTCTGGTTTTACTATTCATAGGTATGTGTTTGAGTAAAATGAAAATGTTTGTTTTATTCTATTCCCCCCAAAAATTTGTCACTTAGGGTATTTATTTGTAGAACATAACAGCTGCTCAAAATAACAAAAAAACATTGTTGGCAGACCTCAAATAATAAAAATTACCCTGATTACCCTGCGTCTTGGCATGCTCCTTTCCACCAGTCTGTCACATTGCAGTTGTGTGACTTTATGCCATTCCTGGCACAAAAATTCAAGTAGCTTGGCTTTGTTTGATGGCTTGTGACCATCCATCTTCCTCCTGATCAAATTCCAGAGGATTTCAATGGGGCTAAGGTCACATTGCAGTTGGGTGACTTTATGCCATTCCTGGCACAGAAATTCAAGTAACTTGGCTTTGTTTGATGGCTTGTGACCATCCATCTTCCTCCTGATCAAATTCCAGAGGATTTCAATGGGGCTCAGGTCTGGAGATTGGCCTGGCCACGACAGGATCTTGATCTGGTGGCTCTCCATCTACACCTTGCCTGTGTGGCATTGAGCATTGTCCTGCTGGAAAAAACAATTCTCAGAATTGGGGAACATTGTCAGAGCAGAAGGAAGCAGGTGTTCTTCCAGGATAACCTTGTACTCGGCTTGATTCATGCATCCTTCACAAAGAAAAATCAGCTTTATTCCAGCCTTGCTGGAGCATCCCCAGATCATCACCGATCCTTCACCAGATTTCACAGTGGGTGTGGGACTATGTGGCTTGTAGGCCTCTCCAGGTCTCCATCTAACCATTAGACGACCAGGTGATGGGCATAGCTGAAAATTTGACTCGTCAAATTGACTGTTTTCCTCTACAGTCAAATCCTTATGGTCCTTTGCAAACTTCAGCCTGGCTCTTCTTTGCTTCTCATTGATAAAGGGCTTTTTTCTAGCTTTGCACGACTTCAGCCCTGCCCCTAAAAGCCTGTTTCAAACTGTCCTTGCCGTGCACTTCACCCCAGCTGCCATTCTTTTTGTAGGTCTCTTGATGTCATCCTACTATTGTTGAGTGACATTCAAATGAGTTGACGGTCATCTCGGTCAGTGGACAGTTGTTTTATTATGCAATATACTATATATACAATATTTACAAGTTGTTATATTGTCTGTTTACCATGTATTTACGTTACAGTTAAAAAATGATTATGTCTCTCAGCTTTAATTCAAGGTTATTTACAGGAAGGGCTTAGGAAATACAGCATCCTCGCATTCTCAGTTATTGTAATGGAATTTTATTTGTAAATATATAATTGAGAACAAAACTTACAGCGATAAAAGAAATGGATTCAGCACAACTTATGTGCCGCCACATTCCTATATAAAGTCCAAGACTTCACAGATTCTATCAGAGCAAAAACAAGGGACTCTATGTATAGAGTAGGGGCTGTATATATATGCAAAATAAATTTGTCAAGGTATAGATTTTTTAAATGATGAACCTCAAGGAGCATCTCCCAAGTAAAAAGCATCTAACTATTTGGCTTATGCCAAGTGCAACATCTGGCAAAAACAATGTTCCATTCATCATCCCTAATGTGAAGCATAGTGGTGGGAGCATCAGGCTATGTGGATGCTTCTCAGTGGCAGGGACAGAAAGAATCAGGAATAAAGGAAGGAAGAACAGAGCAAAATACAGAGAGGCCCAGAACCTAATCAGTAGAATACAGGATCTAAGTATATTTGTTAGCACGACAACAACCCGAAACACAGATGTGAACTCCATTAAATATCTGTGGTGAGTCCTGAAGATCGCAGTTCATCAGTCTTCACAATGTGAAAGGGGACTGAATTCTATCTGAAGTCACAATATAAAATCAAGCTGATAAATCACAGACTTATCATAGCCTATTTTGCTCATCTTTACCAAGGGGGGGACATTATTTTTTAGTGAGAAGTTGCCTGTCTTTTTTAAACTTTCCTTTAAATTTCAGTATTTGGTTTCTCTATTTCTGTCTCTGTGTAGCTGTGAGCAGGAAGTGGATGAGTGCAAGTCCAACCCCTGCCTGAATGGGGGCTACTGCCGAAACCTCATTAACAAGTACCAATGTGTGTGTGAAATGAGCTTCGCTGGGGACAATTGCCAGATCGATGTAAGCGACATTTACTTTTATGTGGCTATTCTGCTCTGGCAGCATCTCTTCCAGCTACTCTCCTACCTCATCCTGCGCCTTGATGACGATCCTGAGATTGATTGGGGAGGGCAGGATGACTGAATATGTGTGAATTAGTTTGTGTGTCTGTTAGCTTGAGACTTACAGTGGTGGGTGTTTTGGCTTTAATTGTCTGTTGAATGAAAAACAGCTATATTCTAAAGAGTATGTGGACCATTTGAGTTGCGTGTCTGTGTCTTACGATACCACTGAATTCACCATAGGACTCTCTAAACCAAGTGGGTAAATCCAACCGTGACAGCTTACCAGTCCTTACTTGAATTAGCCTTAGACAGAGCCCAGGGCAAAGCTGAATGTCTCTTCAGAGGTGTTTGTGTGTGTGTGTGCGCGTGCGTGCGTGCGTGCGCGTAACGTTACAGCTTAGTTACTTCTCTGTTTCAGATTCAGAGGAGCAACCTGGTCTCATAAACCAGAGATATAGCAAAGTATATGGAAATCTGGGACACTCAAATTAATGTAAATGGATAGTGGACGTGCAAATCTCAAATTGTTCCGAGTTGTTCCTTCAGGCACAGAGTTATTTTTTAAAACAATCCAATATTTTGCTTTGTCTCAGTCAGTAATTGGCGTTATTAGCATCGTACAAATTCATGAATGGAAACGGTACGTACCACTATTACAAAGCTGCATTGAAAGTGGAAAACTACTCTAAAACACTCCAAACAAGACAAGTGGTGTTGCTTACCTCAAAGAACATGACAATGTTGTATTACTTGAAATAAAGTTGTAAGTTTCGCAATTTAAGTCTCATTTAAAAGAAACATGAACATCCTGTGTTTACCGGCAGTTTTGTTCACAATTGTAGCAATCCACATGTTCTTTTGGAAGAGTAAGTGTACAAGTCACAGTAAACGAAAGTTAGTATTTGCTAGTTAGCAAGCAAGTTACCTATTTCGTCTTTGATATTCACCTCGGACAATCAAGCTTTATTCGCTTGACAATGGAGGGAAAATATATATGTCTGACTCTGAATATGAGCAGGATTACGTTTTTGGGGGGGATACAGCCTTACTTGTTCTAACCATAAAACACAGATTAAGAATTTACCAAATAAAAACTAGGACAGCAGCTAAAGAGGGGCAGTGGTGAACCCGTTAATCCCCAACCCTTGCCCCGAATATCTGGAGGCAATGTGTACTTTGTGTATTATAACATAGCTATCTCAAGTATTACTTACAATCTGACTTGTCTCTACGTGTTGAACTGGGTAACTTGATTGAATTGCATTCCCCTTTAGTCCTCTTTCCAAGTGAACGTGGGTCACGATCCTCTGTAGTAAAATGCACACTTTGTGTGTCTCATTGGCAACGTTGCACCGTTAATTCTCCCACAATGCAACTCTGGAGAGGCAGAGGTATTGTCCCAATTGCAGAGCAGGTAGAATAATTTCAACTCAAGATCCACGAGCAGGCAAACTGCATGTTCAGATGTGAACAGACAGAAGTTCAACTTTATTTATCTTATGTACCAAATAAAAAAGCATCATCCTGCACAATGAAATTCTTGCAACATGGCACACGTCAACGTAGTTAGAATTAAGAAATATATAAAGCAAAAATAGACCAAAACATTTAGCGATAATATACATAACACTGTTAACTAGAAGCAGTTTTAAAAGGAGTAGGATGGGGAATTTATATATAAACCAAGTTTAGCAATAATATACACTAATAAAATAATGTTAAATCGTAAACACGGAAGGCATGCTAGGACCAAAGTCTTGTATGGGCTTAGTATTTCGGTGATTGGGAGCTGGGAGGACTGCTGCGTTCATTATGATTGGGATCTGGACGATCTTGGAATCTGGAGGCTATATGTTGTCCTGGTGATGTGGTTCAGAGAACTATGAACAGACCTTACAGCTTTGGCAAAGAGTGAGACCATAAGTCTCCTCTCCCACATCCCTTGTACCTTTCTTATGACCATGGCATTTTCCACAATTACAAATATTACACTGACATCCACCAATGAAATTAGGCCAGCTGGGCTATCTTCACATTGCTTGTTGAAGTTCAGGTCACGCTCACCTCGATGCCAACACTGCCAAAGAACAGAAGCTGTCTATGGTGGCTATAGGAAATAGTTTGCTAGTGCCAGTTGGAATTCAGCCAGTTCTGCTGGTTGTTTTGTCAGAATACAGTATAAAAAATATTATGCTAGTGCGACAGATAACCAAATGTAGTTTGAAGTGTTGTGGGGTTGTTTTCGGCTTTAGTAATTTGGGATTCGTGAATTTGGATTATGCAAATAATGCTTATTAAGGACTGAGACAGAGACTAATGGATTGTTTTAAAAAATGCCTCTATGGGCATTATTAACAACTCGAGGTAAGGGGACTGTCACCAAAATAAGAGTTTTGGATGAATTATCCCTTTAATTGCATTGTATTTATAGCAATAAGCTCTTGCCCTAAGAACTGTTTTAATATTGCACTTAGATTGGTGGGGGGTTAAAAGGGCTATCATTATTAAGCATGGCCTTCAACTAACATTTAGTTCCCTGATTGAAAATCTAGCAGCAGCCACTAATATTCTTTTAACATATAATATGTTTTCCCCAATTACACCATTAAACACAAATAATAAATGAGAATTAATTTTTCTAAATAATAAATGTTACATATTTCAAAAAATAAATAATGTGATATATTATCAACATTTTGGTAAAATGTTGTGACCTGAGTCTGAGCAAAATATTTAAAAAATGTTTTATTGCCCCTTGGACAACAAATGGTAACCATGGTAATGGTTTTGGTACATTCCAACCCACCCACTAGTGCCACTTGCTAGCATGAATCTGACTGCGCTGTTGTAACCGGACATCTTTGCTAGTGATTGCCAATTTATAATAACCAAAACCACTAAGTATGTGAACAAAAAGATAATACCCAAGAAACAATCCAAAGAGATTTTTGGATAACAATGATCTTGCAAAGCCAATTTATCATTCATTCTACTACATTGATAGGCTACAGATAGCAATAGAATGTCTCTAGAAGAGTTTTTCCCACTTAGGCATACTCTTTTTTTCTTGGAAAATAAATCAGTAATCGCATCTGTTGGTGCTAGCTAGCTAGCCACATTGGATTGGATGTTGCTTTCATTACATTGCTAATGCGTTTTGTTAGGCTTACTTGCGCTGTTCATTAACATTAGTAAAGTTCCTACAGCATTTTGTAGTGGTTTGTCCTTAGTAGTGGTTACGGTGGTGGGATGGACTGTGAGTTCCGCACTTCAAAACTAGGTGGACCAGCAACCCAAAATGTCTGATTTCCAACATAGCACTCAATTTAACACGGACTATACGCTCGCACTTCTGCCAAAATATTATATTGTTTTGCCATGGGCAGTATAGATTTAATAGTGGATCTAGCATAGCGGTATAGGAATCACTAAACTAACCCTACCCTTAATACCTAATATTAACCTAAACACTTATCCTTAACTTGTGTAGCAGGTGTAGTACTAGCATCCGGGTAACTGAAAAGTTGATAGTTCAAACATTTAGCACATTTTTACATATTGGTAGACTTATGCATTGTAAGCTAAAATAAAATAACTGTCCCAGATTGATGTTTACAATGTTACATCTATCCCTGAGACCAGGTTGAATTTAGCTACCTTTAATCCATTACTGTGGTGGGATGAATCTGTCACACAGTCTTTTTCTGTAGTCTAAAACAAAACTAGTTTGAAGGTAAAGTACACACCTCACACAACATTATAGACTTAAAAATGGGATACAGTTGAAATGTTAAAATGTATTACATTTTAAGTTTGAATCTCAATATTACACTTTTATCCCAATATTCGACTTTTATTTACATTTACTGAGCTGTTCACTGGCTATTCTGTGACACTCAGTGGACCAATATTCTCTAGTGATTTTGTTTTGTCTAATTTTACCCTCTGCTGTAACAGGTCAAATTATATCGTCCCTTTTGAAAAGAGCACTAAGCTGTTTATGTGCCTTAAAACAACATGTTTTCTATGGGCAGCATATTTTTGTAAAACGTTTGCTTTCTGAATATGCTTTTTGTTGAATGTAACAATATGAAAATCTTTTGGGCGATGTTTCCAAATGAACAGAAATCAGCTAGCATTATATTGCACATTAGACTATAGAGAAGATATAATAATATGTATTTTCTATGTACAAATTGGATTGGACACTGGTTTTGCTATTGCACAGTCTAGTAAGTGTATATGCAAAGTTTCCAAAAGGAATATTATTTCTTATTGAAAATGTTCTTATTTTCTTAGATTTATCTATTCTCTGAAAGGTAAATATCTCACTATCGGGTCAGCCTCATGTTCATTTGGTATTGTGTATATCTTATGGCTAATGGTATTTTACTGTTTTTTAAGTGGTGTAGCTAGAAGAATGTCCCTATATACCGTTGAAATCCTAATATTTATACATTTTCAACAAATCAAAACTCAGTCACACATTCTATGTTGTTGTTCATACACGTCTGTCGGTTTCCATGTCCATTTATTTGTTTTTATGTCTATATACAACTTTGTCTGTATGTTTCCGTTCTGAGTTTGTCATATCATAATTAGCCACTGTTTTCAAATAAAAATGTCCTGTCTTCTCATCCTGTTTTTGGCCACCTTGGCTTTCATAACCTGTCTTCATCCAATATCAAGCATAGGAAAGTTGTTGGGGGCAAAGTAGAATGGCGATAGCTTACCATTACATTATGCTAGTGTTTGACACCAAGGGTCAAAAGGTTTACTGTAACCATGGCCGATTCTAGGCATATGGGCCATAAGTGGTCGTTAAGGGTCCCTGACCACTAGGGACCTCTAGGGAAGGGGGCCCACAATAGACTAGAGCCAGCCCTGACTGTAACTGTAACCACTAATGTACAGTGGAAAGTCAAACATGGAAGCTTCAGCTCCACTCAAAGTACTGGCCTCAGAAGCTGCACTCATCAATGACATTCCCCATTTTCTAAAGTAATAAAGGAGTGTGTGTGTGAAAGGTTTGTGTGTGTGTTTATGTATCTGTACAATACTGTGCAAAGTTCTAATGCACCTGGAAGTAAAATAAAAGCCATTTGTTTGTGTAGTGAGTGTTTATTTGTAAAAAGATATACCTTTTATATTTATATATATTTTTCTTCAGATAAACACTACCCAAATAAATGGCTTTAGTTTGAGTTTCAGGTGCCTAAGACCTTTGCACAGTACTGTATATGACCTGTTTGGGTGTGCTAGTTAACTGATCTGTATGGCACTGCTGCGTGACATCTAAACATTGCTACGTAATCTCTCCTTAACAGGATACACAGAAAGCCTCTTGACAACCTCAAACACACTGTACACACACCTTACCTGTCTCTTTAAGGACACATAGAGCAAAGGCATGCGTGCTTGGCAGCATGCAATTTAGCTAAGGTCAGAGGGACAGAGAGAGAAAAAATGAGAAATATATTCTTCATATCTTCTCTGTGACTTTACTGTAATGCCCCTCTCCATTGACAAAGAATACGAGAAAGAGGATTGAATAGCAATAACGGCAGCATGCAATTTAGCTAAGGTCAGAGGGACAGAGAGAGAAAAAATGAGAAATATATTCTTCATATCTTCTCTGTGACTTTACTGTAATGCCCCTCTCCATTGACAAAGAATACGAGAAAGAGGATTGAATAGCAATAACCATGTGCAACTCAATAAAGATCTGGCGGTGTTCTAGCAGGTTTGGACTATTTGGGAAGGTATCTTATGTGACTTTTTCATGAAGAGACAGTAACACAAGTACACACACTCACAATTGTGAGTCACTATATGAAACAATGGTATCATCCTTGTGTTGGTAGCAAAAAACTTCTCTTCTTCATCTTCTCTGGTCTGGTTCAATCTTCCACAACGCTGTTTCCAAAGAAGCTGTTTAAAATGTCAAGAAAAATGAAATGCATTGATTTGCAAATCATTTAAATTTACATTTAATAGAAAATAGTACAAACACAACATAGAAGATCTTGAAAGTGATCATTTCTTTTGTTTCTTGAAATAGATATGCCCACTTTGAATTTGATGCCAGCAACACCTTCCATTGTGTAGTGCAAAAGTCATTTTGTGGAACATCACACAGCTAACTAGATTTATTGTTAACAGGTCAGTAACAATTGTTAATAAAAAGAGTATCCCAGAGAGGATGAGTCTTTCAGGAGTAAAGATGGGGAAGGGTTCACCACTCAGTGGAAGACTGCACGGGCAAATACTGCTGCAATTTAAGAATAACGTTTCTCAACATAAAATTGGAAACTTATCATCTAAGGTACATAATATCATTAAAAGATTGAGAGAATCTGGAAAAATCTCTGTACGCAAGAGACAAGGTTGAAAACCAATACTGAATGGTCTTCATCTTCGGGGCCTCAGGTGGAACTGCATTAAAACCAAACATGGTCTGGTAGTGGACATCACTACATGGGCTCAAGAACACTTCTGAAAACCATTGTCTGTGAACATAGTATGTTGCTGCATTCACAAATGCAAATTAATTCTCTACTATGCAAAAAAGAAACCATGTATAAACAGGATCCAAAACAGCCACTGCATTCACTGGGCCCAAGCTCATTTAAGATGGACTGAGGCAAAGTGCAAAACTGTCTTGAGGTCTGACAAATCAAAATTTGAAATTCTTTTTGGGAATCACAGCTCCCACGTCCTCCAGACTAAAGAGGAGAGGGACCATCTGGCTTGTTATCAGTGCACAGTTCAGAGGCCAACAGCTGTGATGGTATGCAGGTGCTTTTGTGCACATCGCATGGGTGACTTGCACATCTGTGAAGGCACCATTAATGCTTAACAATATCTACAGGTTTTGGAGCAACATATGCTGTCATCAAGATGACATTTTGTTCATGGATGGCCTTGCTTATTTCAGCAAAACAATTTCAAAACACACTGTGCACGTATTACAATGGCATGGATCCGCAGTAAAAGAGTGCAGGTGCTAAACTGGCCTGTATGCAGTGCAGACCTGTCACCCATTGAAAACATTTGGTGAAATAAGTAACAAAAAATACAACAAAGAAGACCCTGAACTGTCGAGCAGCTGAAATCTGATAACAAGCAAGAACGGGAAAATATTTCACTTTCAAAACTACAGCAATTGGTCTCCTCAGTCCCCAAACACTCAGACTAGTGTTAAAAGAAGTGGTGATGTTACACATATGTAAACATGCCCCTGTCCCAACATTTTTTTAATGTTTCAAGGCATCAAATTCAACAAGGGAATTTCTCAGTTTCTACACTTGATATGTTGTCTTTTTACTATTTTCAATTAATAATATAGCGATACAAGATTTGCTCATAATTGCATTCTGTTTTTATTAGCATTTTACGCAGTGTCACAACTTTTTTGGAATTGGATTGTAATGCACAAGCCAACTATCAACGATGTTGTGGTAGGAGAGATGGTATTATTTTATGAGATGTGCTGCAATTTAAGATGCTTGAGTTGAATGGTTCTTTAGGTGGTTGGGTGTGTAAGTGATTTTTATTTTATTTACATCAATGTAGTATGAATTATTAAGAAGGACGAAACGTAAGAAGAAACCTAGAGATGAACCAGGCTCAGAGGGATGACCAGTCCTCTTCTGGCTGTGCCGGGTGAACATATTAAGAGTTCAAATTGTAATAATTAATAAATGCATGTGGGCTGAGTCCAGAGTCTATTTAAACCTAGTCCGGATCGGAAGCATGACCAGATGGACAAGGACAGGGACAACCCGGGGGGGGGTTATGGTGGAGAAGGAGCACTGACTCCCCCAGCACAATAACTTAGCAGCGTAAGACCTTGGGGCTGAGACAGGGGGGCTCCGGTGACACTGTGGGCCCAGACGACAGGGCCCAACAGGCAGGAAATCAATCCACCCACACTACCAAGCATAAATCAAAGGGACACCCACCAACAGCAACGCTGAATGAGGGCCAAGTATTGCCAGCAGTCCCAATTGCACAAGTGTGCAACAGAGAGACCACAAACCAGTGACTCCGCCCCCGAATGGCATTGGAGGGAGGGCATCCCAGTGGCGATGAGAGCCCACCTGGCAAGACAGCAAGAGTGGACAGCATCAAGCCTTTCTGGTCACCTTCACGCCTCTGGGCCAGACTACACTTATTTATAGAGATGAGTCTTTAGTAGAAACTTGAAAGTTTGAATTGAGTTTGCATTTCTAACCTTAATTGGCAAATCATTCCACAGTAGTGGAGCTCTATGAGAGAAGGCCCTGCCTCCAGCTGTTGAGAAATTTTTGGTACAAATGAAAAGTCCTGCATCTTGTGATCTAAGGATTCTTGTTGGTATGTATGGTTGGATCATTTCAGCGCGATAAGTAGGAGCAGGTCCATGTGTTGATTTATAGGTTAACAGCTAGTACTGGAGTTATGTGTTCAAATGTTTTTGTTCTAGTTAAGATTCTAGCAGCGGTGTGCAGCAATAATTAAAGTTTATTGATTTATCAGGGTAACCAGAGAAAAGTGCATTGCAGTAATCTAATCTTGAAGTAACAAAAGAATGGATTTGTTTTTCTTCATCAGTTTTTGATAGAAAGTTTCAGATTTTTGCAATGTTTCGAAGATGAAAATAAGCAACTCTTGAAAGATATCTTATATGTTCATCAAAGGAGAGGTCAGGGTCAATGGTAACGCTGAGATTTCTTACCGTTTTTTGAGATATGACCATGCAGCCATCGAGGTGCACAGTGAGAACTGCCTACAAAGCTCTTGGTTTTCTGGGTTCTAAAACGAGCATTTCTGGTTTTCTTGAGTTTAAAAGCAATAAGTTATTTGTCATCCACTTCCTAATATCTGAAAAACATGCTTCCAAAGTTGTTAATTTTGGGACTTCTCCATGCTTCATCAAAATATATAACTGTGTGTCATCAGCATAGCAGTGAACATTTGGGATTCCAGATTACATCACCCAGAGAACAATAATGGGCCTAGAACTGAGCCAAAACATACTTTTGACTTGTCAGAGGATAAACTATCCACACATACAAACTGATATCTTTTAGATAAATGAGATTTAAATCTGGCTAGAACATGTCCATGTAGCCCAATATGGGTTTCCAGTTTTTTACCTTCATGAGTGCAGTCTCAGTACTATGTTGGGGTCTGAAATTGGACTGGAGCATTTCATAAATGGTATTTGTGTTCAGGAAGGCATTAAGTTGTTGGGAAACACATTTTTCTAAGGTTTTTGGGAGGAATGGGAGGTTTGATATTGGCCTATAGTAATTTAATTTGTCTGGATGCAGATTAGATTTTTTTAGAAGAGTCACTATTTTTTGTGAGTTTTGTACACATCCGGGGAAAGGGAACAATTTATTATGTTAAACATTGGCTGACCTAGCCCCGAAAACAGCTCCTTAGGTAATTTTGTTGGAGTCGGGTATAACTGACAATATGTGGGTTTAGAACTCATTACAAATTTGGTGAATGTGTCAAGTGATACAGGATCAAAAAGTTCCCGTGTCTCCATTGAGACCTGGTCAGGGATGTTCAGGGGCGGTTCACTGAGATTTTGGGGACTATAATTATTTGAGCAGTCAGTTATTTGTTTTCTAATGGTGATGATCTTTTTATCAAAGAAGTTAATGTATAAGACGCACTTCACTTGTTGAGCATTGCTTTTTTGTTAACTTTGCAACTGTATCAAAGATACATTTTGGATTGTTTTGTTCACCTCAATCAGGTTGGAGAAATACGCTGATCGAGCAGATGTGAGTGCTTTTCGGTATTTTAGTGTACCGTCTATCCAGGCTAGTCTGAATACTTCTAACTTTGTGGAGCACCACTTTCACTCCAATTTTCTGGAGGCTTGAGAGCTCTAGTATTGTCTGTGTACCAGGGAGCAAGTTTCTTGTTACAACCGTGTCTAAAGTATTTTGCAGTGTTGAGTTTAGAGCCTTGATTAGTTTGTTTGCGGATTTATTTACTTAGTCACTGATGTGTGAGCTCGGAAGAATATCAAGAAATCAATTTGTAGTGTATTAAAATTATCTACTTAATGTTTGTTGGTGGGATTTTGGCAACTTTTGGTAGGTATTAATCAATTACAGTGTGTGCTGTAAATATTGTGTGGTAAACCACAAGCATTTGCTCTTCTTGTGACCATTCTCTCACTCTTCCTCTAAACCAGCCCGATTTGTGTAATCCTAGGGATGCTCTTTCAGTTTGAGGGATAGAGACTTTGTAGAAACTATGAAGGTAAAGATTTCTGAGATCCTGGAACCTGTGCACCTGGAATCAAAAATTACATTATGCTCAAAACCACGTAGGTCCTTTTATGTTTTTAATTTTAAGTTGACACACCAGATAACTGTAGTTTGAAGACCCAACATTCTATGAAAAAAAGTGTTGATGTAACCTGAAACATGGGGGTTTGCGCCTACTGCGATGTTGCAGTCCTCAGTTTGGGAGAGTCCTCTATGGAGTTTCAATAAGAGCAAACAAAAGTATTAGTGTTGCCAACTAAATTATATATATATATATATATATATATATATATAGTAAATTAAATATTTTGAAATGCAAAAACTAAATGTATTAAAAAAATAATGCTTATCATTCTTTGGGTGTCACGCAGGCGGTGTGGGGAATCCAAAACAAAAATCCAAAAAGGGAGATGGGGGCAGAGGCAGGGGTTCAAGGGAGGACTTTAATCAACTAAAAGGAAAACAAAACAGAGTGCCGTGCACTACAACAAAAACGTAATACTTAATAGTCAAACGGGGAGCGGGAGCAGGAGAAACCATGACGAGACAAGACAATGATCTGACAACCACAGGGAGAAACTGACTGAACTAAATACACAGACTAACAAGCAGAACAGAAACAGGTGGGGGCAAAACACAGGTGAACTAAATACACTGATCAACAGAAACAAGGACCAGACAGATCAACAACAAACAGAAAACACGGACCGGAACGGCCCCAGCTGGCCGGGACCGTGACATTGGGAGGAAATATTTTTTCTTGATAATGCGATTGCGTTAAAACGTTTGTCTTTGGCTGCAGTTTTTTTTATATCTTTGTTTACGTTACCCTGGATTTTGCTCTCGATTTCTTTTATTGGGGTTGTGAGGTTTTGGCACAAATTTCACGGTGGGTGGGTTTAAGAGGCACAGCAGACAATCAGAAATCTGTTTATTTATACAGCTTATCAAACATGTGCATTTCTTGAGTCTTGAAATAACCAAAACCATAAGTGTGCTTTGTTAGTTGATTGATTTGTCATGGCAACCAATCTTCAAATGTTATATTTTGGCTCATTAATAATGCGACATTCACACACACAAGGTGTCACGGTCGGGCGAGGGAACCCAAACGCGGATTGGCAGGGTAGCGGTGGAGACACTGATCGGTGACCAGCAGGGTAGTCGGGGACAGGCAGCAGTTCGGTACACGGGCGGACGGCAGAAGCACAGGTCGGTAACAGGCAGAGTTGTCAGGGACGGGCGGAAGGTCGAAACACAGGCTGGCGGCAGTAGTACAGGCGA
>JACXGJ010000122.1:85839-175483 GCA_016801105.1 Esox niger | reverse complement strand
AAAAAAAAAAAAAAAAAAAAACTACAAGACTCGATGTGGCCAGACTCCAACCTGCCTACAAGTAGTCGAGATCCTTGGCTAAAAGTTGCCAAGGATTCAATATTCTGACTGTTTGGGATTTTTACAACTACACAACTACAATTAGAAACGAAAAATGATAAACTGTCGTAGTCAGATTTCAAAGAGTCTATGCTCAGCGGTAGTCTATATTATACTAACGTCTTTAGGCTACTGTATAAGCGGTCACTCACGCCGGTGCTCCGGTCCGCCGTCCCTCCAGCGGTTACAGAGATCTTGGTGGTGTTGAGTCCAACTAAGGAAGGTAAAGTCTGCGACATCCAATTAGTGATCATAGCCATAGTGCTCAGCACCACTCCAATCTTGAGTAAAGCCACCGACATATCTGCGCCTCCTTCGTAGTACTCTTCATTGTACACATTCCATTGAATAACTAACCAAGCAATTCTTATTGCCAGCCATTTGGTGCAACGGCAGGGATGCCACAAAGGAGAGTTTCGGCTTGTACATCTTGGGATAACAGATGGAGATTTCCGCTGTCTTCATCAGACACTTTGATGATGCCTCAATGCAGCTGTTTGACAATGTGAAGCCGTTCTCCCACAATCGCTGCACGTCGAGTTCAGAAGAGCACTGGGATTCAGGCGCCTATCCCATTCGCTGACTACACCCGCCCACCGCGCACCGATATAAAAAACTGAAATCCACGGTGGAAAGATTTTGAGATCCATCAATGCAATATTTTGCACCTCGCCCACAAATTAATGTGTGATAGAATCCCATTAAACATTTAACAATTTCAAAGCAATAGTCTCTCAACCGAAAATACCAAGCAGTATTTATATACAGGACCCTTAATTGTGTACATTTGCCCACTTAATAACAGTGGCTTCTGGGCCATTGGATTCGTCCATGCACAGGAACACCATCAGCAGCAACAACACGTCTGCATAAGTAGCCAAATTCTTGTTTAATCGATTTGTCAGATTTTGAATAAATTATTTAAAGACGCGTGTAAACAATGCTTATAATTTGTTCTATTCGTTTCACAGTATCACTGATAGAATCATAGAGGTTTTAATTGAAAGAACATCAGATTTAACATGTACAATGCTCGTGGGGAAGCTATGGCACATGCAGAAATCTGCACTGAAAAGCCCTGTCCGTTTTAATCGACCAGCTGTAGTGATATCTAGGGATATTTCGCCACCTTGTCGTTACCCTTGGTATTGCAGACACCAACCGTAGCCACGAGCTCGCCACTACCTATCATAGCAGCATCAGCTAGGCAAAGAATTGCATTATACTGTCATTCGAGAGCAGGATAATGGTTCGGGTTCAGCTTCTCACGTTCATGATTAATTAGGTATGGGATCAAGTGTTTTATAGCTACCAAAAAGCTTTAGACCCTTGGTAAGATATTTGTGGAAGTCAGAGGGAGGGGCCGTGGCATGAATCTCTAAATAGAGAACCAAGAGCTTTGAAAGAAAAGAGACAAGAGCATGTTAATGGAGACCAGCGTAACACATTTAAACGAGTTTGTTGTCATCGCCATTAACCAAAACTCCAATATTTTGGATTTTTTTTAATTCCAGAGCAATAACAGCAATCTATTTTTGTTATGGTTAAACATTTCTGCTTGCATATTTCTGTCTGTTGTATTCATATAAAGAGATAATACGAATAATATACTTGTGTTAGGCTACAGCTGCGTTTATATTGAAATCCCGAATATATTATTGTCTCCACTAAATTACCTTTTTACCAATCACACCCTATATTTTCACACTGGATCATTATAGAGCTGATAATACTGCTTAAAATAACATTAAATATACAAGAATTGGGGTGCCATACTGGGCTTCAATCAAATCCATGCAATGGTTTGACAACATTCTAATCAAGACATTTCTCCTGTCTTACACTGTGGCCGCTTTATTAGGTACACTTATATTGTATTGGTAGGACTCCCTTTTGCCTGCATTTGATTCGAGGTTCAACACGTTGCGCCTTCAGAGAAGCACACCACCATTGTAAAGTGTAGTTATTTGAGTATTAGTGGTTCTTCCTGTCAGCTTGAACGAATGTAGCCTTCTTATAAAGAGCACCATTCTCTATAAACCTAAGAGACGGTGATGCGTGAAAATATTTTGAGATGCTTGAACCATCACGCCTAGCACCAACAATAAAACCACGGTCAAAGTCACTCAGATCACTGATCTTCACAATTCTAATGTTTGTTCAAACAACGAAACCTATCGACTATGGCTTATATTGAGTTACAGCAACATTATTAGAATTTTTACATTATTAAATGTCTGTGAGTGTAGTTCTCATCCCAATGCATCTCACACTCGGATTAGCATTTTAAAAATATATATTGATCTGCATACGTCTCTTTAATGCTTAATATATCTAAAAATAGCATCAGCCGTCTATGGAGGTGAAAGTGCCCTACTTCTGTCATTGTGGAATTAATAATTAACAGATTTCAGGATTTTCGCCCGCAGTTTCTTTAGGGGTTTACCATAATATCTTCAGACATGTGGATACATGCCTGAACTGAGAGTTCAAAAATAGTGAGAAAAAGTATCTTAGTTGTTTTTACTATAGCCACGCAGGAGATAGCTTGGTGTCTGCGCATTGATAGCGCTTATCAATTTTACGAGGATGGAATCCCTTTACCGTCTACAGCCTTTCTCATAAAATATTGAAATCCCTACAACGTTATAGTCAGTTGGATACGTCTGGAATCATGTTAAGTATCATAAATGGTAAGTAAAATGGCGTTAATAAACCTACTTGGGTGAGTTCGGTGCCCATCAATACAAGGAGGGTGAGACTCAGGAGCTTGCTAGTTGGCTGCATCTCTTGCCTCCGATAGCACCAGATCCAGTGCTTTCACATGCAGATTGTCTTTCTCTTCTGGAAGGCTTCTTCCTCTTTTAATCGTCGTCTTGCAATCTTCGTTGTAGCGCTCAACACTAATATGAAGGTTGGAAAATTAAGAAATCTGTTGTGAGGAGCCTTCACTGCATGATGTTCAGTGCATGTCAGTGAGGATCCCCGTCGTTTTGTCCTTCTGTCAGCCACCTCGCATGTGAAACGTGGAAAAAAACATTGGCATTGTAATAAAAACCATAAAGCGTTCGCAAATCACTCGACCAACCTACAATAAAAAGTTCTCTCCTCAATATATGAAGGCAGGTGTGCAAGGGAGAATGCGGGATGGAACAAGCCGTGGTGCTGAGACCGGATGTGACAGAAACGGGCGTGGGAACTTCAACAATGTTTTGGCAGGGGTGGGGTTGGGGGGCCGATCCTAGTCCTCAACGCAAAAATGCGATTTGACGTCTGCTGAGTTGAGATAACGCCTTAAATAAATGGCCACATAGTTTAGAGCTATTTAGTACATTTATTACATTATTTTAGTTTTATGCATTTGCAGATGCCCAGCATACATGGAAATATAATTGTTTGTAGCAAAATAAAATAAACCAATGATAGGTTGTTCTCAACCTCTTGAACACACATAGTCACAGCAAATAACTTAATATATTGCATTACACTTACCTACTGGAACCTGGAATTGAGAACCCCTTTTCTATATCTTTGAATACATTTCTGCCATTATTGGGACAAAAATGCATTGTGATATTGCACGATATAAGGAATGATTTACAAATGCATACAAAGCCTAGATCCTCAGCTTTTATTCAAAGGTATTTGTGTACATATCGGTATTCACCAGTCAGAAAACTATAACAAACATGTATTTACATTTAATTTATACATTTACTGAATCAGTAAATCGAGATGCAGGGAGATGATTACAAGAGATGGGGGGAGATGATTTGAGGACCATGTACTGCTCTACTTGAAAGTAAGCAAATCCCTTGGCAATTACATATTTTTTCAGTATTCACAATTAAATCTTTATTTATTCAGAACCAGTCTTTTATCTGACATAACAAGTTTATCATAACCAATTCCATGTTTTGCTTTAGAGGAAATCTTGCATGTGGTAAAATACAAAATTAAAATGGAATTAGTTCAGGTGCAAAAATATCTTATCCCCAAATTGCATTGATTAAATCAAGTTAGTAAGCAGAATCAGGTTGGCTAATAACTGGTTACCAAATGAACCAGTCAAAGGAGGGATCATTTGGAAAGAGTTTGGGTGGGAATCCGATATATAGAGACAAGAAACTTCTCTGGACAGGTGAATCCAAAATTAACCTGTTTGTTCACAATCCAAAATGCTATGCTTGGCGACAACCCTACTGAAACCCTGCTTACTACTGAAAAAAACCTTATCCCAACAGACAAGCATGGTGGTGGCGATTAGTTATAGCTGCCTATTGTCCCACAACAAATTTAATGAATGTTTTCACATATTTTTTAACACATAAAAAAAAAAGTCAAATAAACACTACATTTGTTAAATAAAAATATAATATATAATGATTTTGTTTGGGTCCTTATTTAGAATCTCTTCATTACACATTGGGGTTTAGATAAGGATTTTGTGAGTGATTTTAATAGTGCAGCTATTAAGTTTATAGTTGGGAGGGGTTTTGATGGGAGGAGCATAGTGTTATCTGTCTCTTTGGGACAGATGGCTGGTTGCTGAAGTCCACAGCACAAGGAAATTAACTGTTCAGGTGGCAGGTTGTTGTTGTCATGGGTGACCTGTATTGTACATTAGGTCTCCTACATGTTTAGTCACTCAGCTGACTCCCCTATTCAGTACCACTCAGTATTACAGTGCTGAGTGCATACATTTCAGACCTGACCGGCCCCCCATGGGAATTGAACCCATGCCAATGTCATTGCAAGCACTACAATCTGTGAACTGAGCAGCACGGGTCTCCTGATTTCAACGGAGCAATTTTTGAACTCCACAGCGATCTGAAAATGTCCACTGACCATGCGTGTCCTTTCACATCTACAGTTTACCATTAGTCATATTCAAACTTTCAATAGGTCAATGTGCCATTTCCCAAAAGAGTGTATTCATTCAGAATGTTCCAGGGCCCACATCCGAGAGGCTTTTGCAATCCCCAGGCAACAACAAATCAACCTTATAGAGCATCAAATGTGTGATTTGGAAATGTGGAACAAATTGAATTCAATTAATTAGGTCTGATAAGGAACTGAGTAAACTCAACATTCCACAAGCTCTCATTTGTATGAGAACACAGTGTGGGTTGCATTTGGAGCTGTTGTAACTTGCATTTGGAGCTGTTGTAAAATTATTAGATGTGTCTAATGCATACAAAATGAATCCATTTTCGTGAAAGATTATTGAAATGTTTAATTTGTGTGTTACAAATGTATTTAACGGCAATGTTTGATCGTGTAATTATTGAAAGGAATTACCCGCTAAACAAAACATTGCTGTGGCTAGAATAATCTTCAAGCACATACAGTGATAATGACATCCAAAGATGCGTATAGTAAGCTGGTCTTCAGCAAATTAGTGAGGTAGTGAGGCTGGACAGAATTGGCTTTATAATATGAAAAGAGAAACTAAATAGTCTATGTACAGCTGATATACATTTTCAAGAGAGGAAAGGATAAGGCCCTCACCTAATGTCAATGAGAGGCAAGCTGCAGCCTACATGGTTTAGTTATCAATAAAATAACTTAAGGGATTTAGGGCTCAACTTCAGTAACCTCCCTCCACTTCCCAGCAAAAAAAAATAATCACTAACTAGGCCCAGCAGCTCCTATTATAATGGTCCCAGTGCCCCATGCAACCGTTACTGATTGTGCCAAGTATTGATAATTATTCCCATGAATGCGTCATTAATAATGTAGTTATTTAGCAGCACGGAAAGGATGAAGTTAACGATACGGATCTTTGTGTAGCAGCCAATGTTACGTTTCCCACTCAGAACAAGAAAATAGCTCGAAACATCAATGTTCAGCTTTTGAAGTTATACCACCACATAGTCCAGAATCTGAGATGACATTTTCTGGGGGTTTGTTTTCATTGGAAAGAAAACAAGTTCTCGTCTCCTGTTCTTGATTCAATTTGCCAAGACTGTAGCTGAACGAATTAGTGCACCAGGAGAGAGGCGCTGCAGAAAATTGTTATTGTGTTTGTTTCATAGTGAAACTATGAATTAACTAGAAGAAAATAGAAATTGGCCCGTGTATAGCCATGGTACAGAGGAATAGTGTGTGGGGACACAACGCAAACACACACACACACCTCTACACAGGTGACATGGCCCCAATGCAGACCACTGTAAAATGTACTCGCATCAATAACAACAGTGTAATTACTGGGGCTATGTAGTAGGCTTGCTATAAGGATACTATGAAGTGGAAATGGGTTTTGCTAAAGTCCCTTTTGTCCAGGGGTTCAAATTCTCTATGCAACATATCAAGGCTGAATCAATAAAGCACAATAGTTCTGTCTTTTTCTCCTTTTGCTTCTTACATGAACTCCCTACAGAGTTGGGGATCAGTGGCAAAGGGGAGTAGTTGTAGAATCCAATCTACGTCCAGGGCAGCCAGCAAACAATGCCTGCCACACACGCGCGCGCACGCACACACACACACATACGCGCCACACGCATCACACGCAACACACTCCAAGATCTTATTTCCATTGTAAAATATAGCCTTATGGAATATATACACCATTTACTTCATAGTGGACAGATCACATGACTTTCCTATTTGTGACACTGGTTTGTGGTTTTGTACAGATTTTATTTTGCAGGTTAGTTCCAACCCCCTAACATAAAATTGTAAATAAGTAAAATTCTCCTTCGGTGTTTAGTACCACAACCTCCATGAATTCAGTTAGGTTTTACTTGATCTTGCATCGCTGACCAATTACATCTGACTATATCTGATATTTTGTATACTTTCACACAGTTAGACAAAAACAATTATGAGAGTTTGTTCTCTGAAAATAATGTTTTTTTCCACTTCCTCTCCCTGCAATTTACCATGTCTGAATAACTCATTAGGCTCCTATTAGTGTGCATAGCCGCTCAGACCCTATGCTGGGACCAGGGCCTCATGTTCCAATCTCTCTGCCTAGACATATTTTGTTTCTATTGAAATTGCACTGAATAGGCTTTTCCCTAGGCAATGAAGTAGAGTCAGAATCAAAAAATAGAATACATCGTAGAACTGGAACAATGCTGTTTGTTTTCATTCAACATTTTGTTAGACATGAGGAATTGGTCACATATTTCCATTTATAGGTGCAATCTCAGGTACAGAGCTTAGTAATGATAACTAACCATTGTTTCTTGCAAAAACTAACATACAAATGTCTTATTAACTGTATTTAAATTAGTTCAAATGGCGAAAATAACACCTCTAAAGATAGCTGTGGATTGAAGGATTCCAATTCCCTCTTTCCATTAATTTAAAGTCGTAAAACGAATTTCTTCTCTAAACTTTTTATTAAAAAGTGGGGATGATACATATAGCCTATAATGACATGAGCACTCTAATAATTTATTGATCTTGTACCCTGACAGAGGAACAAAGCCATGCACTGAACCGATCTGTGAACATGTTATTTTTTGGATGGTGGTGAATGTATAAGCCTGATGTGGAGAATTCTGCCCCATGCTACACAACCTTGCTTCATAGAAATATTAATTCTGAGGATAATGATGCCTGCATCAGCAATGGAAAACATGTTTGAACTGATCGAAACAGACCCGTTTTGATGTTTGTCACATACGACATGGTTTTTGTTCTAGGTTATGTACTATGAAGATCAGTCTCCCTGGCAGAATGGTGAGATGGGAGTAGTTTGCCTTGCACGTGTGGCTAATGCTATCTTTTTCTCCACATAGCTATGAAATAAGCTCGGTACTAGACAATCTTTGGACAATCTTTTCCAATGATTTTAGAGTAATTTCCACAACAGATGCATCAACTACATAGAATGGATATTGATGTTTCCCCAGAAAAAAACATGCGTACTTCAAAATAACATCTTTCATTTTGTTTTCCCAGTGAGTGGATAGCAGCCTTCCCGTCTTTGATGGGAAACATCTATTAAAACCACAGCTGAACCATTTCCGAGGTTAATTGATAGAGACTGTGCAGCATAGGATATTTAAAGGCTGAAAAACGATCCATCATAATCATTTGTGGATCCTCATGTCAAACTGTTCGAGAAATCCTTAAAACAGTCATTTCTAACGCGTACATTTCCTTCCATTTAACATGCAGTAAAAACGGAAAATGGAACTGAGAGGGGAGAAACATCTTAAAGTAAATAAATTATACCGCACTTTTGTGCATCAAAGCTGAAACTGGCTTTTATTTTTTGCATTCTTTCTAAAGGAGCTTGGTGGTTTTTGCATCTGGGTAACATATCATTCCGCCATGTTATTGCATCCCATCTGTAATACACTTGTTTGGCCCACCACCAATTATTTTGACTGACTTATCATCCAGTAAATCCCCTATCACTTCCTTGTGACCTCGAAGCCAATGGAGAAGATGGGTCTGGCATGATACTAATTAATTTACATCTGGATTAATCTGCCAACAATGTTTTTTTTCTAGACCATGTTGCTTGTACTCTATAGCATTTGCGAGGCTTTAAGCTTGCTGTTCAATGATGAAGCTAAACCGTAATGTTTGCTAGGGAAGACATGCACATTTTCTGCTTCATTGCACCCTTAAATTACACAAAACAGCATCATTGAAAAGAAGTGCCATTCAAAGGGTTTCCTTGAAGGTTTCCAGAACAATATGTTGGTGTTTGATGTATACGATGCCCAAATGTCTTTAGAGTTTCAAGCAAAGTAGAATGATTCAATTATATGAGAATCTTCTCAGTAGTCAGGATGTTTCGAGATGGCTGAGTAGGCTCTATTCTGCCTCTTGCAGAGTATAATTGGCAGAAACACACTGGGATATTTTAACACGCACACAGAAACAGTGTTGCACAAATCCTTTTCTTATGTTTTATTTGGAAATTTCTGGCCTTGGGAGTTCTTCTAATCTAGCTCCAGGTCTTGCCGGACAGTGGTGTGAACACTGAATGGAAAACTACTGTACATTTTTTAGCACAGTCATACAGCCTAGTTCTGTAGGTGGTTCACTTTTGTTCACTTCCCAAAACAGAGTTTGTTGAACGAGAACGAACTGTTTGAAATATTTATCAAGCTGCATTTAAACAAGGACTTTACTGGACTTAATTTGATAAAAAGTTACTTGTCTTATTTGTACTGTCAGAAGTGCTCAGGGGAAATGATGGCCATTTAGTATTTCCTCACAGCTGAGCTCACTACTCATTCCGAGATGATTTGCAGATCACCTTGTACCGCTACAACATACAACCAAGAAACAGGAGATATTCTGAATAGAGTTGAGGCAATAAACAATTTGTCCCCATTCCAAAACTACATAACCTGTTGTACTCATGTCCAGGCAAAGAGATTCATGAGCACTGGAACAGATAATTTTTCTCCTTTTGAAAAGACACCATTTGTATTTGTTGAGCCTTGTCAATATCTGCACCCAGAAGTAGGTAGCTGCTCAATGAATCAAACGGCAGTACCCATTTAAAAGGCCTGGCAGAGAGAACCAAGATACTTTACAGTTAATGACACTGCTAAGATCAACACAGCATGACACTATTAATTCCAATCTGGCCTTTGGCTCTGCGAGCCACTTTGAACCCAAAGCATTAAATCATTTATTCAAGGGCGTTGGCGGTGTTTTTCTCAATGCATTTGCTCTTCATGATCTGTACAGTCTGCTGGCTTAAAGTTGAGGTGTAACATGGTAACTTATCTTTTACCCCAAGGCCATTGTTTCACAACCTTTGTCCCTGAATATTTTTAGTTTTTTATTCATATTATTGTCCCTGGATTTACTGTATATAGAGATGTCAACTGAAACCTGGGCCTCTTTCACAACTGAGCCGTGTACTACAACAACTAATACCCATTTGTTTGGTCCTGCTCTCTTTGTAGCACTCTGGGGTAGCACCCCTTGCCCTGCATGTTTTAGATTTCTCGCTGCCCTAACATACCTGAATACATGAAGGACTCGACGACAGGCATGAAAGGACTCCACGACAGGCATGAAAGGACTCCACGACAGGCATGAAAGGACTCCACGACAGGCATGAAAGGACTCCACGACAGGCATGAAAGGACTTGACAATGAGCCGATTGTTGGAATCAGGTGTGTAACAGAGCAGGGAAAAATCTCAAACACACGCAGGGCAGGGGGGCGCCTAAGAACAGGTTGAGCAACACTCCCTAGGGTTTACATACCCCTGTACATGACCTGTGATAACCAGTAGCTTAGAGGGGAGAGGCTGCCCCCCTGTATGTTGAAGCAGTTAGGTTAGTTGTATAGGGTTTAGCTTGTGACCGTCGGAGTCGAGGTGTAGGGAAGACTGCTCGTAACCTGACATGCTAAGCTCTTTTGTTTTTTCCCCCTTGTTTATTTCTGTGTTGTGCAGAAATTGAAACCCCATAGGACACAGTTGTACTGTGTGGTCAGTTAGTGCCATCTCCCACATAGTTTTTCCTGCCCATTGTGTTTATGCACGAGCAGTGGCGTTCCTCTCCACTAACAAGCTATTGGTGGGACTTAACAACATTATAGGCACCAAGACATTTAACTTTAGGTCACTCCGAATGTCATTCTGTGACTGTGCAACAGGGTATACAAACACAGCCTTTGGTATCTCCATGACAAACCATTGTTCTGAGAGAGTTTGATAACAGCACATTTTCTAGGTTAGTCAAGTCGTTTCTACACGACAGCTTTGTATAAAAATGTCCACCAGTATCAAAGTCAGAAAGTCTCATCCAACAGATTGTACAAGACAATGATGTGTGTGAGAATTAGCACCAGTGAGAAAACGCAAGGCTGAATGAAAGTCCTCATCCAGAGATTTCAGTACAGAAGCTGGTGCACGCATACACATCTCCATAACCTAGCATGCCCAATCAAAACAGCTTTTTCAATAACATTGAGTGTTCTACTGAATCAAATGTCTTCGACAGGTCAGCATACTGAGCAACAAAGCTTCATTTCTCATCCTTTAACAATATCATTAACAAACAGTGCAATTGCTACAACAGTGATGTGCCCAGGTCTGATATCTGCTCAAAATGCAATTTTCTGATAAGAAGGAACGCAGATGTTTATTTACTAACGACTCCAGAATTTCAGCAAGCGGTGCAGTTTCGAAAGAGGCCAATATTAAGCACACTAGGGTCTCCATTATATGCAATGGGAGCATATTAGCAGTTTTCCAAACCTCAGGGATAAAACCTGAAATACATGTTAGATTAAATGTTAAAGCTCCAGAAAAAAATTGCACTGAATTATGTTCATCAGCCCATTTGTCTTCAGTTTTGTCAACTAGCAAGGAATTACGGCGGCTGATGTGAATGTGATTGTGTCTGAACGTGAACGGTCTAACCAAACACCAAAGTTCTCGCCGGTATTGACATTCTCTAACTCAGATCCATAAAGCGAGTATGTTTGTGGGGCTGACAAGTAGAGGTAATGTCTCATTGAAGAGCATGTGCTGGAATAGAGGAGGAAATGCGGATTCAAGGCATGTTGTTTATTGAAGCAATCTTGAATGGTTGTCAGTGCATAAAGACTGCACAGATGAATACAGGATAATGTTGTCTGGGTAGGGGTGGATGAGAGTCGCTGACATTGCTGATGTGTACAGAGAATAAGGCCAGCACAAGAATCAAACCCTGAAGTCCCACTGAAACAGCCGGTCGTTTAGACAGAAGGCCCTCGTCTTTAACACGCTGTACATGGTCAGAGTAATTGCTTGCGCTAGGCTAGGCAATTCACAGAGAATCAAAGGTTGTCAAGTCTATTGATTAGCTGAGGTGGTTCACAGAGTTTAAGGCTAAGGCCAGGTCAATAAAAAAACACCACACTGTGCGTCTTGTTGCCATACGATATCATTTAGGACCCTCAGTTTTGCTGTAAGCCATTTCCCAGCTCTGACGATTGACGGCACTGCAGGGGACACAGAATGGTTAACAGTTTACCAGATATTGAGCAATTTTAGGTAGGCAGGGCAGTATGGAAATAATGGGAAACACTGTGGGTCTTTCTCGTTGCTCGCTTTGAAGAGAGAAATTATAGTGTAGCTTTCCAATCTTAGGGGATTTCAGAAATGTGTTTGACCAGGCAGGGCATCATGGCTGCGATAACGTAGGCAGACAGCTGCAGAAAGAATGGGTCCAGGTCATTGAGCCGAGATGATTTGTTAGGGTCCGAATTGCATGTAAGTGTCCTGCCTGCATGAAAGAGGAAACTGGGGAAAGCTCTGTATCGAACAGGAGTGGCCGTGCTGGAAGCTGGACCAAACAAACAGTACACAGAAATGTTTGGCCAGCCATAACAAAGTGACTATGAAGCTCTCAAACATTTTATCTATGCCAATGGTGATAGTGTTTTCAACTTTTAGTGCTGCAGTCAGCTGAATTGCGGCATCTGCCGTAACGTCTCACAACGTGTTTAGGTTACAACCACAGGCAGCAAATGTTTTTTTTGTAAAAACCTGCCTTGCTTTCCAAATTGACCGAGTGCACTGGTTCATAGTTTCCCTAAAGAGCTTTCAGTCAGAGCTGCTTTTTTGAGGCTATTGCTTTAAGCCAGAGCAGGTGTTTTCACTGGATCAGCTCAGCCAATTCAGTGATGAACCAATTTTTGGATCTCAATTTCCAGCATGTAACGTTTATTAAAGACAGGGAAGAAAGCATTTTTAAAATAGGGCCGGAAGTCCTCAACAGAGGAGGCCTCTTTACGCCAGTGTACAGAAACCAGGTCATAGAGGAAGGCCTGCTCATCATGTTTCTATAACGTTCTCAGGAGGATCGCTGTACTCAGGCGCAGAGGTTCTTAAACAAATGTTGGGTTTTCCAAGGAAATACGAGAACATCCAGGAACATGTCACAAGCATCCCGTGAAACAATGAAAGACAAGAAATTAGGGCAGGAGGAACTTAAATGGGAACATATCCAGGGGGGGCAAACGAGGCACAGGTGACAAGATTTAACAAGGCACAAGTGAAACCAATAAACACAGACAAACACAATCAGAACATAGAAACTAGAACAAAATATATATATAGAAATATAACAGCCAGCATGGCGTAGGCCGTGACTGGTCATTACAGTCTCTGCTAACATTCGCACATAATGATTGAAAGACATATGACAGAGTTACTGTTACAGGCCCGGGCAAATACACAATTATCACAGAAGTCTTTAAAGGAAACTGCGTATGTATCCTTAGTAGACATTGTGAATGCTAATGTTCATAGACTTAGTTTGATCTGGTGTATATCAACATTTTGGGTGTGGCTGAAAAGGAGAAGGGGTAATGAGCATGTTCCACTTTAAATTGCCTGATAACTTGGGCTGCAACTGAAGTGGCATCCAATCCCCTATAAAGTCCCTACTTTTGATGAGGGCTTAAATGGCTTGTATCCATTAGTGCAGTGTGAAAAAAATTGTAGGAGAGATGGACTTAAACTGACATTATTCCTAAGTAATGACTAAACTGCAATTGATTCCTTTCTGCGTGACGTTTGGCAGCAGACAACATGTTTCCTTGCAAAGGTCAAGCTTTATGTGGGATGCAATGCTTCTGATATGAATGGTGTGAAAAATAATGGAGACAATATGAGAATGGAGATTAAAAAAAAGGAGATGAAAAAGACTGTACAGTGAGGTTAGGAAATTGATATGAACAAAAGAAAAATACTGGTTGAAGGAAATAAATGAATAGTATACTTTTTAAATGCATTCTTAAAAGGGTCAGGGTGGAAATGTGAATATATGTTTATGAAACCTTTCATTACCTCACCATGAGTAATTACAGCGGAATTGTTTTGTGAGTTGTAGAAAACATTTGGAGGAGACTATTCCTTCATACAGAATCCTATCAGATGAGCCCCCAAGTGTCACATCCATTAAAAAGTACTGCAGTACATCTAAAATACATTCCTGTTACCCAGGTTCTCAACACTTGTCACACCTACGCGGAGTGGACGCGCCAGCGACGCGGTGTGGAGTGGACGCGCCAGCGACGCGGTGTGGAGTGGACGCGCCAGCGACGCGGTGTGGAGTGGACGCGCCAGCGACGCGGTGTGGAGTGGACGCGCCAGCGACGCGGTGTGGAGTGGACGCGCCAGCGACGCGGTGTGGAGTGGACGCGCCAGCGACGCAGGGTGGAGTGGACGCGCCAGCGACGCAGGGTGGAGTGGACGCGCTAGCTACGCGGTATGTGCATTATGTGACCTGCTTTTCTAGTTTTCCACACTGGCTCCAGGAACTAGGCATCTACATGGCAAAATAAGGGGCAAGTGTCATCTAAAGCCACACTCTCTGAACTAGGAGCTCAAATTGTTGCTCTCGGTTCAGCTGCCCTAGTCTCCTGGTTTACATGTCTACTGGACTGGCTCGGGGATTGATGGGAAATATGAATTGGTGCAGTACTGAGGGACCAATAAAAAAAGGGATCTTTAGGTTGTCTATTACTCCCTTTAAAGAAGTCAATGTCGAGCTGTAATTTATAGAAACCAGAAGGCTTTTTTTAAATGTGTCGTAATTAGGCTGTGAATTACAGTGTTTGAGTGCAAATCCAAAGTGTTGCCATACCTTGCTCCCTCCTCAGGAACTGAAGGTTATAGAGCTGACTATTGAATTATAAAGTTTTACTATTGAATTAGGAAGATTTGCCAGGGACATTAGCTGGGGGTTCCAGCTGAACTCAATGATGTGAATTAAACTATTCTTGACTGAATTGTTACCAAAAATGTTTAGCTTGCATTTTAAGCGGTAAAAAGCTTGTTTGTGATGGAAAGGGGCTGAGTATTTGGAGACAAATTTAAATGGGCAAAAAGGTATTTATAATATTTGGCATAGGGAATATAAAACTGTCTGATTCTCTAGAAATGTAATGTAATAATGAGCAATGTACTTGTTAAGTTATTTCATACAATTGTATAAAACACTATACAGTCACCCACACACAGTAAGGTTGAATGGAATGTGTGCCTTAATTAAACACCACATATAGGCCACTGTGGTTCATATATATAAACATTTTTACAAGACAGAGCTTGTTTAAATAGTGTATTGGCTACAGTCCAACACTGTAACTTTGAGTGGTTCCAGCCTGTGTTCACTGTAAACACACTCCAGAAGTTTCACAGAATTCTACAAACTTCCACGCTTCGGTTCACAAGACCAAATGATTGGTGCCAGGGAAAGTGTTACGGTGTGATATTTGACAGGCTGTGATAGAAGTGTGAGTGGAGGAAGGGAATGGGCTTGTGACAGGAAGTTAAAGTGTGATGTGCCAATTCCATGTCCTTACTGGGCAGACCATCTGTTTGACTCACGAGCCGTAGGACGTTTGAGAACAAACATACCAAACTCGCCCAGGGTCCCACCCACTCACACAGCGTGATCGGTCACAAACAGCCATATCCTTAGTCCCTCAAAAATCTCCTTTCTGATAAAAGCCCATGAGCAATAACCCTGGATTGAACCGCATTACTTAGCTTCAAGCTAAGTGGCGTATTGTTATTTTACAAAGCGTGCGAATCATACAACAATGATCTTATTACTCAACAGCGGCTACTGTTTTTCCTGGGTATTTGGCTGACCAACACATTCATTGCATGACTTTCTAGCACAGAATTACATTCAGATAAGAATGCCAACCGTTGTTGAGACCAGTGTCACCCATTCTGGCCCACATTGAGTACTTGTTCCATCACGCTCCCACCCAGGGAGCCTGATCATTGTCCCTCTCCATGGGGTTGTTCGTAGTGGATGGACCAGGAGGGTTCCTTCATCGTTTACCGGGCCAGAATGAGGCCCGTATGCACCTTGGATTCTTGACTAGCACCGATTCCAGTGCTGCATTCCTGGCGAGAGCATGTTTGGGTAATGGAGTTAATGAACCTCAAGCTCACCATAGCTGACTGGAGATCACACAGTTGGAGCCTTTGGTGCGAGGAACGTTGTCACAGAGGGTGGGTCGTGTTGCGAAGCATAGTAAGACTTCGCCAGTGTGAGGCCTGGCGAATTGTCGGTGGAGGAAGCTAACGGGTTGTATAAGAATTTGTAGTTTCATAGTAAAATATGGTTTGTCCATCAAGTTATTCTATCATTGTTTACAATACCTGCATTCATTTCAAGGTGACTATTAAGCCAAGGCTGCATAAAATGAAAGACAAACCACGTTCAGCCACTCTGACTTCAAGGCACCATATAGAAGTCACCACCCAGTAGAGACTAAATCTGATAACTGTTCCATGTTGTTTCCAGGCAGACAATATTATCGCCAGACCATAATTCAGCCTTACTCAAGCACGGCCTATAGCGGGTAGGAGTCTGGTCACTGCTGTAGTGCTCTTTTATAGATTGAGCTGTCACTGTTCTGCGTGTTAATGTGCCTACTCATTTATTATGAAATATGGCAAGGTTTCTGGACTAGCCAACCACCATGGTTCATTAATTCCAGTTTGAGTTATATAAATGTGATTTACTTCCAAAACCGGGACCGAATAAATGAGTCATGAGAGTAGACCATGGTGCCTCCTGATAACATGTACAGGTATTTATAGAGCCCAGACATGGCAAGTATGTTCACGGTTATTTAAAAGGGGAAATTCTATAAAATATTCACTTTGTAAAGTGTTCGGTTAAAATTAGATCATGGAAGAGAGCAAAGAGTAGGTATGATAGTTCCTATGGGTGTTTGAATAAAAAAAGGGTTTATTCTAACATAGCTGCATTGTCTGTGTCAGCAGTAAAGGTGCGGACGTGTTAGGGTTTGGGTCTGTGCATGTGTCTTTGTTGGTGGGGAACAATCCAAAAAAAGGTATTCTCTAATAATCCACTTTCCCCCAAACAAGTTCCACTTCTAAAAGTTGTTTAAGGAAGCCAGAGAACCAGCTTAAAAATGTGGTAGCTATAATTGTTTTACATTTTGTTTTGAGTATGTATATTTAATTTTTGTATTTGCATTAACACACTGGCGTGCACATACAGTTTCAAACCAGACCACTGTGGAAATCAAAGCTCAAATCTGATGTTGCAACTGGCATGCTTTCACCCAATGAGCTACAGGACACGAGGAGCATAGCTTCCAGACTCCACCTGCCACTGTAAAATCGACACTGCTTGATCAACTGACATAAACGTAATTAACATTAGCAAGGCTGGCTTGCTGCGGAAGCTGCGGCCATGCATAGAAAATGCTTCGTGAACTAAAAACATCTTAACACATCAACGTGTTCAGTCAATTGGCAATTACAGTACATGTCCCATAGTGATCCAATGCACTGGTGTATTCATATTTAGCAATGGTATCCACAAAATGCAGTGTAAAACTGAATGAGACAGAGGGCATCATCTTTGATCTAAAGCAGTGTGTCATTATCGCTGATCTGACAGTGTCACTAACCTTTCACTGGCACAGGCTTACCTATCATTTATAAGTGTTGTTCCAGCAAACTAAAAAGGTACTTTTAGTTGGCATGATACAGTAAACGGTTAACCTCGTAACATAATATCATCAAACTGTAGAATTTTAGTATTTAGGCATCTCATTTTATCAACAATTTTGTGTTTATTGTAAACACCACAAGAGTATCAGTACACTTGACCCACCATCAGCCTGTTGATATTTAATCCCCACAGCGGTTGCAGGTGAAAAACTGGCTTAAACAATACAGTCCTTCACAAAAACCCTGAACACAACTCACCTGTCATGTAAAAAACCCTGCACACAATTCACCTGTTATGTAAACAAACACTGCACATGTCACAGTAGTGGGGATTGGACACAGGCGCAAAAATGAAGTGGTTGTAGAAATCCATGTTTTAACTAAAATAAAGAAACAAAACAACAGCAGCTAACAGTTACTTCAGGCACCGACTAAACCACAACAACATTACCAAAAAAAAAACCCCCCAAATGATCCACACTGGGTGTGGCCAAACATTCCACATAAATGGGTTCCCTAATTGGAGGCAACGATCTACACCTGCCTCCAATTGGGGAGACCAAATTAAATAGAGGTGCCTAGAGGCACCTTCTTTTGTCCAGTCCTGATTATGGCCCCATCCCAGTGCAGAGATGGCTAGGGGCATAGCCAGGACGTGACAACACACAACTAACCTGTCATGGAAAAAACCTACAGACAACTCACCTTGCAAGTAAGAAATCTATACACAACACACCTGTCATGTAAAAAAATGTACACACAACTCACCTGTCAAGTAAAAAAACCTACACACAACTCACCTGTCATGTAATTTCTGGGGTCAACAATCTGTCCGTAAATTTGCGATCTGTGAACAAAAGAAATACACATTCAAATCCCACAAGTAACAAAGATTTACAAACACATAAAAATATTTGTGGATTCTGCACGTATATATTTTAATTATACGCGTATGGATTGCAATTTACACAAAAATACATGAAAAACATGTGTGGATTCTGCAAATACTGATTTAAATTGCAATGATATTAGGTTATTGTAAGCTAATTCAAGAATTCAACAACAAAAGCGATTTGATGATATCCATTGTATAAGAATTTTTCTAAACCATTGACTTGAAGACTTGAAACCAAAATGAAGGACTTGTGACTTGACTTGATCTGAGATGTTGAACTTGGGACTTGAGACTTGTCCCTTATTACTTGAGACTTGACTTGAGACTTGCTGAGGACTGGTCCCATGTCTGGTTTTGACTGTAATGTCTCAATTTCTATGAGAATTCTAGGGTTTGGTCAATATTGTGTTTTGGGAAGTGTGGTTATAAAATAGGCACTGCTATGGAAGTAAAAGTCATATTGTTTTGGACTGTATTAGAGTCCTCATAAATCAGATTCATGAACAGTTTGTCCTAACAGCATGTGTCTGGTCATGCCAGAAGTAACATTCAATTTTGAAGTATCTTTAACATTTTCTCCCTTTTATGTTTTTTTCATGTTTCTTTCTTGCTATCTAAGGATTCCAGCTGTCTTGTCTGATGTAATGAGCAGAGTCCTGGGCCTGCCATCCATGGCTATTCAGTTAACTGCTAATTGAATCTCGAACAAGATCATATGATGGCAGACTGCTAGCCCTTTTCATTAAAGAAAATTAGTTATTTGCTTTTTTGTTCATGCAAAGGATTTGGTCGTGAAAAACTAGTCTTTATTAGTAATTGGGTAAGAAAATACATGTTATGTATGTCTACAATATCATTGGTAAACCAGCTGATGCTATGAATATAGCTATTCATAGATGAGGCCTTACAATATTATACTTGTCTAGAAGAACCGTTCAGACTACCTGACATGATAAAATAAAGGCATTTGACATGTGTTTTTGTTTAGTAAGAGCAGTACGCCTAGGGGTAAGTACTGGACACTTCCAAAATTCAAACCTTTGCTACTCCTTATTACATTTCTCAAAAGTCACTAGATAGGAGTGTTTAAAAGCTCAGTTCCAAAGACAATCTTTCAAATCACATCTTCTTGTGACACGGACTGTTAATCCCAAAGAAAACGTTAGAGACGCTATCTCTTGCCTCCTTTGATGTGTCCCCTGAAGGATTTGGCCAAACTTCATTAAAAACAGATGGTTGACTGAAAGTCAGATCTCATAAACACTGTTCAGACTGTTTGAACTGAAACTATATCAGAGTTTAAACATTATTGTTATTGAACTGGCTATACACATTAAAACATGTTCTATTTTTTTTTTTTTAAAGAGAAAATATTTGGAAACTCTCTTGCATGGCTCTCTATTGAAGTGTGCGGTAGGTGTATAACTGATTGCTGCAGGAAAATAAATATGTCTGTTTCACCTGCAGCAGAAACAATGCAGAGCACCTGATGAATTCTAAAACCAACTTATTGCCTGGCGAGCTGACACAATCAACAGTGAACAGAGCAGATGCTTCTCTGTACACTATAGGCTCACGCTTTGCCATTGACTTTTGTGTGGATCAATGCATCTGAATAAAAAACAAATGTGGCAGCAAGAGCCATTATATAAATAATAGCCCTCGTGTTACAGATGGCGAGCACACACTCTTGGCAACCAACTGGGCCTCGTGCCAGTGATAAGATGCATTAACATGCATGGCTGCCTTGAACAGCAAGACACCGGGACAAAGAAGAGGGATCTGTAGATGAGAAAAGAACACAAAACAGAGAGAAGGATGAGTGGCGAGGAAACAGAGGAGAAGGAGTGGAGAGGAAAGGAGTAGATAGGAAACAAAGAGGAGAAAGAATAGAGAAGAATGAATAGAGAGGAAACAAAGAGAGGAGTAGGGAGGACAGGAAACATAGAGAAGGACTGGAGAGGAAAGAAAAGGAGATGGCTGATAGAGATGTGGGAAAGGGTGGTTAAGGGGGTGGGGTGAGGTGAGGTGTAAGAGAAAAGAAAATATGAACAAGCGTTTGGAAAGGAGAGGTGGGAAAGAATGAGCTGTAAGGAGAAGAGGCATTCGTTTTAGCAGAGGAGAGGTGAAACACGAGCTGAAGAAGAGGACAGGTGGAGAGGAGAGGCAGGAGATGTAGGAAGAACTGTGTAAGAATGGAGAGGAGCGACAGTAGCTGTAGATAGAGAGTTATGACAAAGGGGAGCGTTAGATGAGAGGTGCAGAGACTTGCTTAGACCAGTAACAATATCATGGTTTAAGTGTTCTTCTATATGCAATTTACACAAGTGTAAATGGGTTTTGATTGGGAAATCTTTACAATTGCTCACTGCAAAAATATAACAATTGATATAACAACTGACGCGATGTGTCAATGAATACGATATCTGCTGTATGCTGTGAATCTGTATAATAATAACTTGCCTCATTATATAATGGAAATACAGAAGATTTGTCTAAGTTAACGTGTGCCATTTATTTAAAAAGCTTAACGCGGTAAAGATTTCTTAATGCTTAACGCGGTAAACATTTTTGTCACCGCTAATGACTTTTTCTTTTTTGTGCCTTAGAGCAAATCTCTGGTCAATGCATGTCTTGAGTGGGAGCTCTCTGGAGTGCGGTACACAGCTGGAGTGAAGTTCTCTTAGTTATTGTTTTTTAAAAGCCTACTGGTATTTTGGTGCTTGAATTGTCTGTTGTGCTCCTACATTTTTTACCTGGGGAGTAGACTACCATGTTGTAATGGTGTACTCTGCATTAGTTTGTGTCATGCCGAGCAACTCGTTAGCAGGCTTCACGTGTTGTAGTACATTGGGTGCATTGTTTCAACCTCAATAAAAAGCATATTTCAGGCGAATTTCTCATGGGAAAGTTGTCTGACAGCGCCACACCTCCAATATAGTCTGGAAACGTGGGAGCGCAAAAGCAATATAGGCAGGTCAAACCGAGATATAGGACAAGAAAATTTGTAAGGCGAAAATATTTTGGTACATCTGGGGGATGAGAATGCAGCGCTGCCGATTCATTCAGTTTAGGATTTGACTTTTCGCCTAAAAAAATGGCTAATTCTTTCCACATCATCGACACTGCTTTTATATTATTGTAGACAATTGCGACAGGAGTCACATACCGCTTTAGAAAATAATTCAGCGTTACGGGTCCTATTATATCTCCTAACGCGAATGTGTAGGCCGGTCACAATAACGATTTAACTAAGAAAAGGTTGTTTGTTTCCCCAACGTAACCTCAAAACAGTTCCCAATCATAACCTCTGAGAAAGGTTATTAATCCTATGTTTTTTTCTCATAGACTGATAATGATCACCAAAAACCAAATCTACAGATTTTTGATGTGGTTTTATTTAGCGATGTTGCTGACATCTTCACTTCAAATCACTCATCTAAAGCGCGGTAAGATCAGGTAGATTGCGTCAAATGCGGCAGATTGCGTGAAACTGTGATTGCATTATTCCACATACATGAGGCAGCTAGAACGCTTAAGTTGCTATTTGTTCTCGAAAATCGTTTTCTAAACAATAGTAGCACACAATGTTTTCAATGTTCCTAACATTACAGCTCCTAACAGAACAGGTTTCATTTAAGTGACAGGTTTCATTTCCAGTTGCTTATTCATCACTGCTATAATTACGAATAGTTTTTATAAAGAAATACACGAATAGCCTACACAGAAATATATACTATTTGTTTAAACACTTGAATTATCTTACGAAATAATATAATACAAATCACAGCAATTTGCTTAGATCTTGGTTTTGAAGTACAGTACTGTAGGGCAAATGCTGCACTTCCTGTTGACTGTCCTCTACTCATCTTTATGACGGTGGCAGCCTTGTACATTAACTGAATGCACCTGTGGCTGATTGGAGGAACGCTCTGATAGGACTCTGAGACTATAAACCGCAGAGCCGGGACGATAACACGAGGAGGGGTTGGTGTAAAACGATTGAATGGCGGGTCAGACGAAAGTCTGTTGTCAGACGATACTACCGGTCGCGCAAGTACATCTCTCAACGGGAGGAGGGATCCGTACGTTGCTGTTTAGGGCAACCGCCGGCGAAGATAATTAGAGGGCCTGAACGCTAGAAAATATGAGTGGGTTGTTAGGGGTACGTTAGAGCCCGCTTCCCAGTCCAAACATTCACCACCTGTGCACGGTGGACGCGTGTCCACTGCGGATACCGAACCAGCTGCGCCGACTGGTCAAACAAGCTCTGACCCCAGGATGGGGTCTCATCGGCTCTGGGAGCTAAGTACTTTTAGTCCCTTTATTGTTTTTATTGTCTTATGTGTATAGAGTTTTAAATAGATTGCATTATAAGCCCATGACGCTAGCTGGCAGAAGGGAAATCGAGTGAGGTTAGGGCTTCTTTGCCCAGGACTGGGTTCCTGAAAACTGTGTGTGTATATTATGCACGGGTCAAGTAGGCCCTTAGAGAATTCTGTTCTACAGGTGGCTACATAGTGTGCGGTGCTATTGACCTTACGTATTGCTATTTATTCCGTAGTATGCCGTGCATTGCTCTTACATGTTGTGATATTTATTCTATGGTGTGTGGGGCTACTTATTTTAGTCTTGATCCGACTGGTTCAAGCGATCCTGTTTAGCCATTGTGATGGTTGTATTATGAGGCATCCCTACAAATGATTTTCATTAAAGCCTGTGTTTGTATATGTGGTGCCTGTCTCGTTGTTTCCCAGCCTCTAACTTCCGGATAAAAAGGTGGTTGCAGTGTTAACATTACCCTCTTAAACTCGATCCAGTGACCGCACAACCGGAGTGTGGTCCAAGGTTTGTTACAGTATGTTTGACCGCATCTTATGACAATTCGCTAGTTCACTTTAAAACCGGCAGTAGGCTACGCTGTAGGAAAAATAATAATTCCCTGTTAAACAAAAAATTCCCTGTTATACAAAAGATCTAGACATCTTAGTCTGGGAGTTGAGTTTTTTAAGCAGTCAACGAAATGCCTTTTCAATAAGCTCTAAAACAAAGCATTTGAAGCTTGTGCAATCAATCACTATTTCCAGCCCATTCACTTCTCAAAGAAATACGTAATTCTCAAAGAAAGGCCATTAATAAGCTCTGTCTCAGTCTGTAGTGTTATTAGCGTCGTCCAAATAAATTAATGGAAACGATTCGTATCTCTATCGCAAAAGTGCATCGCAAGCCGAAAACCACTCAAACACTTTGAACTACATTCCGTAATTTGTCGCGGAATCAGTGATATTTTTTAAACAGTACAGTGACGAAACAGCTGGCGGAATTGGTTGAATTCATTATTGCACTCGCAAACTATTTCCTATAGTCAACACACAGCTTCTGTTCTTTTGCAATGATGTCATCGAGGTAAACGTGAACTTTAACCTCAAAATGCGCTGTGAAGATGGGTTGCTTGGTTTTGCTTAAAATTGCTGCTAGTTTATACGTGTGTATTTATGCCTACATCTTTCCAAAATCTTGCTACATTAGTGTCGTGTGCCATGTCGCAAACAATTCATTGTGCAGGATGACACCGTCGCCCCCCTGTAGCTGTTGTCAGCTTCTTTTCGGTCGATTCATCATCTGTGTATTAAGGTTAGAACAAGGCTTTATCCCCCGAAAAATGTAATCTATCTTGTATTAAGAGTCAGACATACTATATATGTATTTTCCTTAAGCAAATAATGTTTGACTGTCCGAGGTAGTTAGCTAGTGAATACTTAACTTTTGTTTACTGTGTACTCACTTATTCTAACGTACATGTGTATTGATACAATTGTGAACAAAACTGACTATTAAACACAGGAAGTACCCGTTTATTTGAGATGAGCATTATATTGTGAAAATGTAATACATCAAGTTCTATGAGGTAAACAACACTAGTTTTCCGCTTGCAATGCAGCTTTGCGATAGGGGTACGTATGGTTTTCATTCATGAATTTGTATGATGAAAAGGATAATTACTGACAGACAGCTGAATTATGGATTGTTTTTAAAAAATGACTATGCCCCTGAAGGACCTACTGGGGGTAAGTGGACTGTCAGTGAAATATAAATTTTGGACGAACTATCCCTTTAAGTGAACACTGATCTTAATCGTGTCCACACCAAAAAGTATTGATTGGAATCATCATACAGTAGCTAGCTACTGTTAGAAAAAAGCTGTATCGTATAGTGGTTAAAATAATACCCGGTTGTCAAGGGAGAGAGTCATTACATTTATTGCAGCATTTGATAGTCTTTTGTTCATTATATTTCTCTTTCAGTGTCAGCTCAAAGAACATCTGGTTGTCCTATACTTTAAAGACATTTCAGAAAATAATACATGACACAGTACTGTAAGCCCATTGGCTGATTGTTGCGCTTTGACTGAACATGACTTCCTGTGTATGGATAAACATATGTTTTGTTGTCAACTTAACTACAGAACACTCATAATTCAACACTACAGTTCTGTTGCACTTAATGCATTATTCTTTTGAGTACTTATGTAAGCCCATTCCAAGCAATGAATTTGATTGCGTTAATGTGTTTTGAGAAGTTACTGACAAAAACCTTTTTTCCCACCCCTTTGAAACAACAATCCTATAGGTATTCCCCAGGCCTAGCAACATTCTAGGCCTGGTTTAAGACTATCTGAAAGCATATCCGTAATGTCTGTTCATCCTTTTTGTTGTTTCCTTGTGATAAGTTCCAACCATACAATTCCACCACACAATCTTTTCTACAACCCAAAATAATAATTATTGTGGTTTCCAGAGCCCTACAATTTGTCCCTGTTCAATTAAAGGGACACTAATGTAAAAAGGTGGTGCTGCTATCCATGTTTGCCAGGGAGGTCTTTCTGCAAATATTCCCTCCATTAATCTTGAATATGTGTGTGAAGTTGTCAGTTGTTGAATGCTACAACTGAGCAGGAAGACATTTCAGTGGTTATCAGTTGGCTAGCTAATACAATGTGTTGTCATCAAATACACAAACACTTCACTAGCTACCAAGACACTGTAACTACTTTGTCCGCCTATAGAACAATTTCTAGGTTGATTTTGATTTATTTTCAGTAACCTAACTATCCCTTTCCTTGCCTGTTCTCAAAAATGCAATTGTCATCAGAATACTGCTAGCTACATTAATGTCCTGTGTTGGTAACAAACAACCAGTTTTTTTGGAAATGCCAATTATGCACACCCCCAAGTTGCTTGCGACATACAACACAGATGTAGGTGCATGAAAAACAAAATGTTAATTTTGACACAACCTCTTAAGAATGACCCCCTTCCTCAAGTGGTCCCAAGATGCCGTGTGTGCCAGAATCCATCTGCCAACACTTTTCTTGTAGCATTCTGGTAAGTTGTCATTACATGTTGTCACCAGTTGCGTTTCCTCAAAAGCAAAATCTAATAAAGGGATTTGCTAAATATCTTTTATGCTGTGCATCAATGTATATGCACTTAATTTTGGTGGATAACCATTTATCACCTTGACTCATCATGCCTTTGGGTATTTGACTAGCTGTCCCAAATCCTTAGGCTTCGACTGTTTCATGTCGTCTACATTAGGGAATCATTTAAAAGCCTCAAGTATTTGGTGGTGGCCAACATGGCCGGCCCTAGGCATAAGCAACGTCAGTGGCTGCTTAGGGCTCACGACTGCCAAGGGGCTCCAGACTGGATAATTTAATCAAATTTTGCTAAGGGCCCCCAAAAGTACCGGTGGCCAACTGTCAATCAGGAAAGCTACTATTTACAGGGCCCCACATGAACCCCATTCCAACCATATTCTAGCCTAAATTTCAAAGGATGATACCTTAAAGCTTATGTATGATTCTGTGCTGGATCAAATTCTCTCAAAGATAAGTGGTTAAGTGTTTTATTCAGTAGCCCAACAGCAGTTATTGTTTTTGGCGCTTTAAAGAGCGGTGCAATAGTAGGAGATGGGAAGGATCAGAGACCAACCTATTTAGACTTAAATTGGCTACAAATAGATGCTGCCAGTTATTGTGGTAATTTGGTGGCCAGAAATGTATGGGGCCCCCTGGTCTTTTGAAATGACTTGGAAAAAGACAACTCATGCACTTAAGTCTAGCACTGTTCATAGGTTAGAATTAAACAGTGTATGCCTTAACATAACTCACTGCTTTTTAAGCACCTAAGGGTTGCAGTTAGAGCCATATTTGAACACTTTAGTAACTTTTATTGTGAAGTCAGTCCATTACGCAGAAAACTCTATCTCCTAGATGCGTCTGGCTAATTACTGTACCTGTGTAATGCAATTTCTGTGTTGGAGTAGGCCTCCTACAACAAATGCTGCAGGCAACAAAAATGACAATCAATGCAGTGTGATTTATTTCCAGGGATTAATATGCAGATAATTTCACTTGAGTCATCAATTTGCCAGACAATGGGAAGTGAGATGTAATTACTGTTTTAATGAAAACAACTAATGGGCAGTTTGCTCTCCACCATATATACCTTCATCTTCATCAGCTTGTCCGTTGTCGGGTCGCAGGGGCAGCAGCTCCAGCAGGGGACCCCCAACTTCCCTTACCCAAGCTAAGGGGTGGACAACAAATGTGATTTGTTGTCCACGGGGTGGATTGTGTACAATCCATATTGTCTCTGTTGGTCAGTGGTCAGTTAACACTGCAGCCACAGTCTTTCAAGAGTCACAGGCATTGATTTTATACTTGTTGGTCCTCTTCTGGTTAGTTGATGGTACTGCATCCATTTACTCCATTTCACCTCACATCGTTGGAATGGGTCCTTTTACTGCTTGTGTCCACTGTATGTATTTTTCTTCTCTCTTTGTGTACATAATTGGACTTTTCACACAATCTAGCATGCTAAGTATTTAGTCAATAGGAAGTGGCAGAATGAGGGAGCTAGTTCTTGTTTGTCATGTTTTTCGACAGGATGACTCAGTAATTCTTTGCTTTCCAGAGTTAGAACAAGGCAGAAAACTAGGACAACAATGTTGTTTTGCTCAGAGCTGCTCACAGCAGGCAGTGTCAGACATTCTCCTTTCTGACAGCTCTGGAACATGGCACAGAGCACAAACCTGACATTGTGTCTTCAAGTTTTATAGTTGTTCTGCTGTTCTTCCACGTGTTGGAAACGCCCTGTTTTTGCCTCTGTCCGGGTCTCCATATCATACCAAACTGGCATGTTCTGTGCCCCTTACCACATGTGCCAAATATCAGAGCTCACAAAAATCATGCAATACATGTTTATGAATGTTTTAATTGGTGCTAACTATTTTTGACTTTCTTGAATCACTGGAACAATTTGCACCAAATTTGTTGTATACTATCAATGACATCAAACACATTTCTGGATTGTCGCCCTCTGTTTTCAACCCCTGTCTTCCAGGTTCCGTGGACTAATTTCCCTGAGTAGATGTACAAAATGTTAGCACTAAGTTATTTATTACGCTTGATCTGCTTAATTATGTGTACCAATGCATGGTTGATCTGAATGTGTGTGAAGACTGTCTGTTTACTTATACTGTAAGTTGTCTGATCTTGGAGAAAATCTGTGAAAAAGAATAAGTCATATACCTGAATGCTCCTCGTCCACTTCCCCTCCCACTTGGGAGATATCAGCATCTCTGTGAGCTGGAAGTCCACCATACAAAGATCTGAACAGTAGCCGGTCACAGTCACTGCAAACTCTCAACACTGCTGTATTTTTTTGTTCATCACTCTTTCCTGTCAGTCTAAATGCATTTCCATTCTGTTCCTCAAAGATCAGAGGCTACCAGGTGAACAATGAAAATCTGATACCGTAACCAGATGCATTTATTTATACATTGAAAGTAGTTACAGAAATGTACCTAATCACAAAGTTGTGTTTTTTAGTACTTGGTTGTATAGCCTTTGCATTTGATGACTGCCTGAAGTGTCTGGCCCATAGACATCACCAGATGCTGTGTGTCTTCCCTATTGATGCTCTGCCAGGCCTGTACAGCTGGCATTGGTTCCTGTATGTTTCATATTTGCCGTCAGCCTTGCTGTCAAAGGGAAATGCAAGCGCAGTTTGGTGACTGACTTTGGCTATCACAAACAATTCCGCATGAGAGAGCTTGTTCCATAGATGACCGCAAATGCCTGTAACATGTAAAATCCCTGAAAATGTATCACTGTGTATTTTAGGGCTATTTGTATGTTGTCATTTTAAAAATGTTTTGAATGCCTCCTTTGGCCATAAGGTACAGGACCTATTTATTTATTGTAAGGCTCAAAACCAATGGCTGATGCAAGCTTGTGTAGTTTTCTTTAAAAAGAGGGAATGTGATCAGTTCAACACCCCTTTTCCCGCTTGAACAGTGCAACCATCCAGCAGAAACCTCACAGAGCTGAATGCTACTCCTGTCATTAACGCTTGATTTCCTGAAGGAAATAAGGGAATTTCAGACCTCATGCCGTTTATATTGTGTGAAATATAGATTTATTCAGAGCCAAGGTTCAGTTTGAACTGCATTTCCAAAGTCAACCCATCATGGATGTTACCAAATGCGTTTGAAAGATTAATTTTATTCAATGGAGCCCACATTAACCCACATGAATTTAAACAGGTAATGATTTTTTTATCTGCTAGTTAAGGTGAAACACACTTGTCTGCTCAGAGGTGAACCAGAGGGAGCAGCTGCTATGCATGTTTTCCTCCATCATAATAAAAAGTAAGATGTAGATCGGCAGAAAGAGGGTGTCCTGGTAAGCCCAGCGAGTGTTCAACATTCCTCAGAGAGAGGAACATGTTCAAGTTGTTTCAACGCTGCTTAAGAACATCTTTAAGTCTTCCAAAAGACTGAACCTTTATTTTATCCTTCCCTCATGCAATGATACAATTTTGGTTTATGATTCAATTTTTACTGGTATTTGATTTAGAAATTAGCATTGGCAAACTGTCAGGCAGGCCCTTCAGTACACTGACCAAACTATTAGTCAAAGTGCTGTCTATCTGCAGTTTGGAGGCGGTATATATACAGTAAGTTTCAATGTTGTCCTTATGAGGGTTTTAATTATGTTTTTTCAGTGACCGTGTTGACCTGACTGCATTTGATATCTGTTGCATCAATTTTACTGCCATTTTTAACTGCATTCTTTGTTATTCTATCTATGAATATTTATGAAGATATGCAGCATTGTGTGTTTACTACCTGTAATAGGTCTGCACAGCAAATTTGAGCCAATTGAAAAACAATGTATTAAATTCAAATTATCAAGATAAACAATGAATTTTGTAAATCTGCCTGGACAGAACTGGGTTGTGGCCCCTGTGAAATGATATTCTGTGATTGCCCATCAAGTTGATTTGTACATTTTTAAATTGTAATTTGTCGTATTGACGCAGATATGGTTTGTAGGGAGATTTTAATTTGACGTTGAGCTTCAACCAATGCCGGTGCCATAAGGCTTGAAGCAGGGCACTGAACACAAAAATTGGGATCACATTTATGTGACACTGAGTCAATAAAAATTTAATCCATTTCTTGCTCTTGTTCCAGCTGATTAAAATGCTTTGTGTGACCGTCCCAGATGACGGGGGTTTTGCTGTTCTTCCGTAGTGAGAAGGGAGAACTGAGAAAGCAGACTCAATCTTTCCCTCACTTCAAATGTTTCAAATGACCTCCCTTCATCTTGAGGTAAACCAGCTGGACTCTACAAGAAAGGCTCTTCAGTTATTTTAATCCTCTTTGGTTCTCTGCTCCTGCTGTGGGCTCTATATATTAGATTCTGTGTGTGTGTGTGTCTGAGTCGACAAGGGGTGGGTCGTGTGTGTGTGTGTGTGTGTGTGTGTGTGTTTTCTGGGTGAGGTGGTTCATGTCTTAAACCCAGAAAGACTTAGTCTCCATAGGATTTGTGTGAGAAGCTGCCTTCTCTCTGTGGCTACACAGCTCCCATCTCTGGCTGACCCTTGACAGGACAGCACCCATGACTCGACAAACCGGGCTAGTGCATGGATTTGGACTGTACTGTATGTTAGCACTGCCTCTCATATTTCCACATGGTAAGTGTCAACCAGATAACGTGGAGTGCATGTTGAGTGTGTTTACATGTGTGTAAGTAAGAGGGTTGCAGTCAGACATGTGTCAGGTGTGTCTGTGCAAAATGGAGATCATGCAAAAGACTGCATTGATAGTAGTAAGGATGTTGTCATTCCATTTAATTGTACAAGCAAATGCTAAAAAATATCTAATATTTCATACTTGATGATTTCTTATTGTACGGTATCTATAAGAATACTGTATTCTTTTGTGAATAGAGGATTTTACACCTATTTATTTGACTTGAGTTTTAGCGGTTCTTCCATGGCTGACCTTTCTGCATACCATCCCCAGGCTTGCTGACTGGAAAAACCATCTGAACTTTATACATTCTGTCATTTGGCCTAGCCTTAATGTTAATTATATTCTGCTGCTTACTGAACTTTAACCTTAAAGAAGAAAATCCCCTAGGCTACACAACTGTATGGAAAATACAAACCCTGCAACACGGATAAAATATTTCCAAATGATGGAGTGGCTTATTTAGTCCAGATGTAAATTTCGCAATTGTCAACCTGACTGACATGACAATAAGGGGGAAGCACCATTCAGTCTAGAGTCAAATGTCAACAACGGCGCGATGCAGCATAAAATGTCCTGTCATTGGGTTTGTTACTGTTTGCCTTACTGAGCTGCGGAGACATATTTGAACATGCAGTGCAGTATTGTTGCATCATATGTGTTCCTAATGTCCTCTGTGCATCGTGAAAGGTGAAGCGCTGCAGTGCTATGGCTGCAACATTCTCCAGGGTCAGAAGTATGTGGACGTGGGCTGCTCCAGCCCTGAGGTCATCACTTGCACCCACTCCCACAAAGGCTTCAAGCACCGCTTCTGCATCAGGACCGAGAGCAGTGAGTAGCCTCCCCCTCAACACAGTCTCTCTTTAGCTTACGGCCATTAGTTTCACCTGTTCGCACTGTGTTTTCAAATGATGGAATTGTGTGCTTTGCCCATGGGTGTATTAGCTGAGCCGCGCAAACTCATTCTGTGTCAAAGAATCTTAACAGGGTCCGTGATAGCCTGGTTTCAGTGACACTGAAAGCCCCCGTCTGAGTGTTCCTGGGAGGTACCGGGGATGAATAAGCATGGGGAGGTGATGAGTCCTGTGCTTTGTTTGTCAGGGAATGTTTCTCTCGAGAGATCAGAAGGGATTGTGATCCCTGAGTCCCAGCTCTAATCCCATACACCGCCCGTCATCACAGTCCAGGCTGCTGCTCTCATAACATTCTTAGAGCTTTACTTTGGTCTCCTACCTTCTGTCCTTTGCTTCTCTCAAAGACCTGGGGTGTAACTCGTTCCTTTGAGTAAACCCCACACAGAACATTCATTAAATATATGTTCAATTTTAAACCTTGGCCAAATGTCTTCTCTGGCAACAGTACATCACCCTGTAGCATGTCATGAATTAATTTTAGAAACATCCATTTCTATTTATTCCAGGACCAATGTTGGGGGAAATGCGTTAGCGAGTAACGTAATGCACCTACCAAAGCCGCTCACCCTGATACATTCATTTCAAAACGACATGTAGTGTCTGTTAGCAATGTGTGCCGCGGATGCCTGAGCTTCGATTGCGACTTGGGGGGCAGTTTACTATTTCAACTACATAATTATTGCCCTCGCATATAATCAATTTCCGATATGGCTGTTATGATTGGCTGCGACGTCATGCCTGCCGGACAACCAAAGTTTGATCAGTAATGATCTGATGGACAAACAAAGCTGATCCCAAATCTGCCTCCATTATTTGCAGGCAAAAGATTGTTCAGTCCGAATGCCCGCGGACTGTAGCTGTGCTCATCATGAGCTGTACTCATCAAGAATCTCTTAAATCGATAAACTATTTTGGGTTGCAAGTGCCTCCATATTTTCCGGCCAGGCTTATTAATATGTACAGACTTCAATACTATATAGATCCATTGCAGTGAACAATGAAGAGAACAGCTGCAGCCTTGTACACTGATAAACACGCCATCTCAAAAAGAAATCGGCAATTTGAAATTTCTCTGCAATAATGTGCACATTAATTTTTCATGACTTTATTCAGGGGGGAATAATTAGTACATCTGTTTTGAAATTATCCCGGAAAGTCACGTTTCGAAACGGATTATGTATTGAGATGTTTACTCTAAACCAGTGTCTCCCCCACAGGGGTTTTAAAAGCAATATTTTGGGAAGGCGGGTGTTAAGATGCCCTTGGGGGGTGTTTGGTATAAACTCGCCTTTACCAAGATTCACAACAGTATGATTTTAAAGTTGAACCACTTGTGAAAAACGGCGGTCTGCAACATTAAAACCTGCCAGCTTACGCCACTGCAAGACTGTAACGTAACTCTTCTCGTCAGTGTTTGTCAGCTTCTTGTGGCACAGTCAGAGTATCATCTATAAAATGTCAGGCACATGGTGTTAACTGTGTAAGCTCTAGAAAATGGAAGCTCTCTTCTGAGGTATTATCCATGGAAGAATTTCTTTAAAAAGCGTTCACTTCTCAGTTCATAAGAATGATAATTGAATGTTAAATTGCTAACTGTTTCCGATTGACTGCAGTTTGTTTCCCTGTGAAACTAATAAATCTGTGGTTTGTCATTCGATTGTGCTTTTTTTTGATGATAATAGTAATAACAAAAACAACAATTTTAAGAATCATCATTAATATTCAGGGCTATTAGCCTACATCTTAATAGATGGGTGGTTGGTAAGGGACCTGGATAATTGATAGGGAGATGCTGCCCAAAAAAACGGTTGACAACCACTGCTAAAGATGACGAAAGAAAATGTTTCTATGCTTATGTAAACAACCATTATTAAACCAATGTTGACACCTTCAATACGTGACATAAACGTTTATTAATGGATTAGAAGTGTATGCCGGTAAATCCCATACAAGCTTCGCTACCCTTTAAGTGCCCTCATTAATGTATTGTTAAAATAAATGCAAATAATAGTCAATAGATTTGACTAAACTCATAATTGTCATTATGGTGTATGATGTCTTGAGATAATAGTATTGGTCACTTTTGCTGTATGATGATTAATGATTGTTAATGTTATGCTGGTGGTTGAAATTAACTATGCAATACCTGAAAAATGTACGATATCCCATTAATGTCTTCCTTCTGGGCATAAGTGTCCAACACGTGACTATAAAATCAACGGACTGAATTGAAAGTAACTGCTAAGAAACTCACTACCTTGCTTTTTACAGCAAGTAACTGAGTAACTAGTTACTGTAATTAGTTACTTTTAACGTTCCCCAACACTGCCCCTGAATGCATCCCACTATTGTATTCTCAGTATATTTCTGGCATGGGTCAGACGCTTCCCTCTGCATCTTCATGATGTCTGCTCGCCCTGCAGGTGCCCTGGGCATCGTGCTGACCAGCGGTTGCGCAACATCTCGACATTGCCAGCAACAGGAGCTACCTGGGGTGCAAATCCACTGCTGTGGCTCGGACCTCTGCAACAGCACCCCCAGCTGGAGAAGACCACCATTACACTGGCTGTTCCCTGTCTCCTCACTGATGTTCACTATGTGGCTGCAAGTTTGAGAATGTTGGTGAATGGAGATTAACACTGACTGGGCCCAACTTCAGCCCCACTGGCAACTCTGGTGTTTGTGTCATAGGGAAAAACTATTGAAGATGAAAAACAGACATACAGTATACTGGATCAGGATCTGATGTTTATGGACCAGCAATCCTGTAAATTATATTTTCTCATGAAATTCTTTGAGATTTTGACGGTAGTTACATACAGGAAAATGTCCTTTGTGAGAATGGAGGGCAGTAATTTGGTTTCTATTCATATGTATTCTGTGGTGATGTTAGGATGGTTACAGGTGGGAGGGTAAAGGGGAAGATCTCATGTTTAAAAGGCAAATTACCATGTTGTCCTCCTTATTGTGTACTCATGATATCTTAAATGTAATTGCTCATAACGTTAACCTTCTGTATCAGTTACCTACAGCGATGTAGGCTTGTGCTAATTCTATCCCACAGAGAACAATCGCATTCGATCGTAGACATTTTAATGGACATCCTTCTGTTAAATGTAGACAACTAGGCGGGACTTCCAACTTAATTATATTCCTCATAATGATCTGGGAGGTCATTGGTTGATCCTACCGGATGCCCCTGTTAATCATGTAATCACTAGTCCTGTTGTCATCAGGAGGATCGGACAGATAATTATACAAACTTTAACATGAAGACCGCCTCAATGGCGCAACCTTGTTGTCACAGATGCTATAATTAAGCAATAACGCATAAGGAGATGTGGTATATGGCCAATATACAACCGCTAAGAAGTATTCAGTCACAATGTATTCCAGACTGCCTGGATACTACACTTTATCATGGTATACTGGAAATATACCACAAACCCCTGTTTTAAACCAGTTAGCTTTACTTTGTACTGCTCTAATTGCATTATGTCATACCATGTTGTATGTTCTCTTGAGTCGTGAATGCTGATTGGCTCATAGTGTACGATATATGAGACTGCATACCATAGGCATGACATTTCCCCTTTAACTGCTGTAATTGCCGTTTTATAAGAGCAATACTCCCCTTTTCCTTATTGCTTACATACATCACAGCTATCAGCCTTCAGGGTTTGAACCACCCAGTTTATAATGATAATTATGGATAGATGTGACTAAGCCTTTGACTTGCCACCTACAGTATCCTGTCCACTGGAGGGCAGCAGTGATGAATTATCCACACAAAGTACATGTTTTTTGCAAGGTCACCAAAGTTCATATGTGCTGGAGAAAGTCTTGGGGGAAAATAATATTTAAGCCATTACAGTGTAATGCAGTTTGAATCAACGCCATAGTGTGAATATTAAGACCCACTGTATGTCGCTTTATCAACATTTGCATCAGGTTGGAAATCTCAGGAGGATACATCTATGGCTTAATTCATTGTTTGAACGGAAACGTTTGAAGAACATTACCATTACATGAAGACTGATGATTTGTTTCCCTCATTATTGATGTAAAGTCATTTATAAATGCTTACAAACATCTACAAACACTTGTTTAAGTACTTTCTCCTTTTTGTCTTGGTCATTTTGTTTGTTGTCTCGGGAAAATCATGTTGATTGGGCAAAGAGAGGTGCGCGCGTGCCTCTTCAACACATTGCAGATTAGAGAACGAGGTGTGGCAGCCAATATGCTTACATTTTTTGACAAACTGTCTACATTTTTGTCTCATCAAAATCCACTATGCTTTTCTGATTGACACCTTTAACACCTGTGGTCCTAAAACCTAAGGCCGGACTTAACACAGGACATGACTTCTCAATTAATAAGAAGTGAACACACCCCAATTGAATTGTTACTTTGTCTGTCAACCCCTTGTGCGGTTTGTAATAAACACTGCACCAAACCTACTGGGGCCTCAGTCGACAGGTGATCCGTTGTACTGAGTCAGCTGGTGTTTTGGTTCTGTCCATCTCCGTCTGAGCAGTAGGCTCCTTGTTCTATCGGTTGTAATCATTGATTAGCTGGTTCCATAATTGGAGGGGTGACGGCAATGCTTGAATCTACCCTGTCAGGAAATGGTTCACTAAAAGTCTATCCAGTTTGCATGCAGCATTGACTTACTAGTGCTGGCTGCATCCTTTTTTGAAAAAATTCCAATATATTAAAAAGTAATATTTTCCATTTTCCCCAAAGTATAATTCCATTCTAAAAATTCCAAAATAACCCTGGCGCAGTCAAGTGCACAGAGGTTTACACTCGGCGTCGTCCCAGGCGCGCCGCGCTCTCGGACCGGAATGCTTCGTCTGTCTATTTTGCGTGCCACACGTGCCCGCACTCGGACCGACTCCGACGTGTCGTCGCTCTGGTTGGGTGGACAACGACAACTCCGAACATTTTTTTTCAGTTTCGGCACATGCTTATCGAAAGGTCTGTGCACCGTACCGCACAGGAGTGTGCTGAAATATCTTATTGGTTTCCTTTGTATTTAGAGTGCATCAGAAGCTTGAAGATGTTTTAATGACTGTGTAACTGTGAAATGGGATCCAAAAGCATCCATAATGCTCAGTCATCCGAGTGTTTGGTCAGCTTGGCAAGTGGGCATCCATGTTCCTACCAAGTAACAAATGGAAGGTGAATGTGCCCTTTTCCTACCGTGTCTGGATCACTTCCAAGTACAGTACATGAAATGGGAACAAATGTACTAATACGTTCCATACTAAAACTTAGCGTGTTTGAACAGGTATAACGCCAATGTTGGAGAATTAATGCCACCTGTTTAACGGAATATAAAGGATGATTTGGTTGGAATCGAGGTCCTTCAAATAATTGGCCTATAATAACCTATTTATACTATGAGATGCAGTACATTAGACTAGACTATCTAATCCCTACGGTTTGATTGTATTTTCTATCTTTAGTTGCTTTTCTGATTGGTGTTCCTACTGATTTCCTGAAGTGGATATTATTTGTGATTTAAGAAAATCCCAAAGAAAAGCTATAAGGAAAATTCCAATATGAAAATTCTTAGATTATGGTTCCAAAATATGTTTATCGTTTTGATCAAGGTTTATTTTTTTTTAAAGATTGCTTTGTTAAATTTAAGTGCATTGCAGTATGTTTAGGAAATGTATTTTAGGTGACCTGTGGTGATCACTTTTGTTTAGCATATAAGGGTTGACAGACGATTTTCCCAGTATTCCAACTGGGAGGGTCGTTCTAACGGATTTTACCAAGTCAATCAGTAATTTCCCACTTCCCGATTGGATACGAAAGGGAGTTTAAGCACACAAGTAATTGGAGGCATGCAAGTAATTGTTGGCTGAAGGCCACCTAATAGTATGTATGCAGAAGGCATCCGTGAATGCGCATTCTGATTTAAGCTAGTCGTGGACGTGACGTCGCTGAATTCCGATCAAGGACAGTCACTTGATCTCTGAATTAAATTCTGTCTTCGTGATCTAGGATAGGGCTATAGGCTGTTGCTTTCGGGAAGGTCCGCATGCGTGCTGGTATGAGCTAATATGGAATCCAAGTCTTTCTTTTCTTTCGGTAAGTTTCATTCCGTATTCATTTTGACAAGTCAATTATTGTAACTGCATGTTGTTGTCGCATGTTTCCAAACATCAGTCAGGAAGTTGCTCAGAAGACGAGTCGCTCGCCTTTGAAGGAGATATTTATGCGAGATGGGCACCAAATTGGTTAGTTGGTTTAAGGTATACATACGTTAAATCAAATGAAGATTACTTCTAGAGAGCGGACATATTAAAACCTTGAACTGACACAAGACAGACAAAAGCATTCTACAGTAATCTCAAACCAGCACATGTAATAATACATCGATTTTTAAATAATCATTTTGTACCTTGCCAAAACATGTTATTTTAGATGAGCAACTCATATAAATGAACAGCTATTTTATTTTATATGATACTTTTAGAAAAAAGTAATCCAGCTTAAATTTAAGATTGTTTAGGAGGGTTAGCTGGCATGGCCATTAATTCTGCTATCTAACCTCTCCCTAAGGTGAGAATGTATAGTTTTACTGCTGAGTGGGGTTCACTCTGTCATTTTGTATGCACTGGTTTGTTATGCTATATTATGTCTTAAGTGTCAGCTATCTTCCCTGAATCTTCTTCCAAAATGATTGGATGAATCCTTCACAGTAGACATGGAAAACCAGGTAGATTATCCGAGCCTGTTTCCACCCAAATTCACACACCTGGACATTATCTTACCAAGTCCACACACCCTGACCACATCCCCCCCAAGTCCATGGTTGTTGAGAAAATTAGGCTTCCATTTGGTGAGAAGAACTTGGTCAAGGCCCCTCCAATAAAATACTCGGGTTTACGATTTGGCACGTCTGTGTCTGAAGTGAAATGTGGTCCAATGTGAATGGCTGCAGCTGTCTGTTTCTGCTGTGGTTTAAAGGGAAACTTAATTGCTTTAGATCAGTGTTTCACAGTCAACCCTAAGGCCCAAACTCTCTGTCGTTCTGCAGTGGCCTGGTGATTGCTTATGTGCTGACGTTATTTGGTTCTGTTTAATATAGGTCATGAACTCAGAGCTCGTTAATATTTTTAGTGCCCCACCTTTGATTCTGTTTGAATCCAGGCCCGGTGGCCGAAGGTCTTGCCCCGGCCTGAGCCACTGCGTCCAGTGCACATTTACTGCTGAAGCATGGGCAGTACATCAGCACTTTGGGCCGAGCTGAAGTACTGCCCAAAGAATGCATGTTGCTCTCTTCCCCCACTTTTCTGTCCAATAAAGTTTCCTTGCAATGCTTACACATGTCTTAGAATAAATAAAACATCTATGTGAGTGAGGATGAAGACATTCTGTACAGTGAACAACTAGAAATGTGAATTCATATTTGAGAGAGAGTTCTTGTTATTGTTCATAATTTAACCTAATTTAAACCCAACTGTTTAAGTTGCGTTTCCAAGTTAATGTTAATGATCGAATAGCTTCACCTTGAGCATCTGAAGACAGGGTTGTTTTGGATGTTGTTTTTTTTCCCCTTTCAGCATCACAAACGTGATTGTATTTTGATTTCACATAAAATAAATACACCACCAGCACAAATTTATTTGCTTTATAATATCCCACAATTCTCCAGTAATGACACCTTTATAATAGGCTTTTTGAAAATAATAATGATAAATCTTGTTTCTCAAAATATTATTATCCTACCAAATATCAAATCATATTATGCTCATGTATATGATACCTCAATTTCTGTCGTTCACAAAAATAGATTAAATTTGATCAGATTCTGAATCTCATAGAAACAAACTAAAGTTCGGTCTAAATGGCACTATTTGTTTCAAGCTGAAATCACTGACGATTTGTGTGGGTCATTATAGATAAGCATATAATATCCTTGACTTGTGTAAAATAGCTTATTTTAAAAAGGACTCACTCATTCGATTGCTGTTTGGCAGAGTAACGAAAAGAAATCAGTTTAGAAAACAACACTGTGTCTGTATTATTGAATTACTTTGTCCTACATGGCATGGAAGAGCTCTCACCTGTTGTGTAGAACGTGTCATTTTACTCACAATTTTCTGTTGCAGAAACTGTTTTACCGTGTGCGTGTGTGAGGACTTATTCTCGCTCTGCAAAAGCACAATGCTTACAATACAGAGGTAGACAACCAAAATGTTTGAACAAATGATTGAACAAAGTGCTCAGTATGGGAGCGAGGGAGAAAGTGCAGCTGGGCCCATCAGAGCACTGCTGGTCTATGATACATAAGTATTTTAGATCATAATGCACAAGATTATATGGATGAGGAGGGGCCTTATCCTAGATCAACAATCATCCCCCAAGAGGCTTTGTGAATATTGTCCTGGAAGAGACAGAGGGGGAGGGGCTGCAGAGCTGAACTGACACGAAGAACGAGTTGAGGAATGAACCCTGACCATGAGGTTGAACCTGGGGTCATATTCTAAGTTATCAAACTGTGTGCAACACACGATCACAGGTTTTCATGAAAGAGATGTGAATTTCTGATTAGGAATCCCCGCCACGCCTGGTTGTTTTTACCGTGTGCATCTCACAATTGTCTAATGAGCAATCTGCAATTCTTAGTAAGTGAAGCTCTCACCTCAAGATATCTGCACTCTCCAGAAGCCTACCTACTACACAGAACGCAGTTATTAGGAAAACAGAATCTTGTAATATTTTGGAGAGTAACATTTTGCAAAGTTCTGCCTCCAAATCTAATGTATCCTTCAGCTCCATGAAAGGCACTTGAGATGACTTATTATCACATGATTACACAGCGACAATAGATTACTCTGCTGTAGGTCTTTCCCTCCATACATAGTCTAAAAGACTTGTACAGAGCTTGTTGTTTTTATGACGTTTGTGTTTTGAACTGCAACGCTGAACTCTGACCCCCACCAGCCCCACACACGATTACCTTGGAAACCAAATACAAGTCCATGGAGGAGGATCCTGCTCCCTGAAAGCCACAACACAAGAAGAGGTCTTGTAAACCTGGCCCTTTTAGAAGAAGGAAGCGTAACTGAAACCAATAAAAATCAAAATGATGTTTCCTTCAGTGTTTTTCATGGTTCATCTGGAGACAATTTCAGTTGGAAACCCATCATTGAAAATACTGTTTTCAGGCAAATCCTCCCTCTACATCAGCTCATTTCTCATCATGTTCCAGTGGTAACCTCCACTAAGGTCGATATTTAGATATTTAAAAGACCTACTTTTGGACCTCATCTCAGTTATCATCTGTAAATGGCTGAAACAATATGGAAACATTTTTGGAAAACATGGTATCCCACCAAAAGCCCCATTAAATACAAACTCTCCCTTTGTAATACTGGCCGTTGCTTTTTTGCAGCGGTAATTCGGTTTTTGTGGTTCCTGAGAGCTCTATGGTGTCGGGTTAATTGTCTTTGTTGTGCTCCTTCAGGCTTCCTCAAAGGCCAGTCGTCCAGAGCTAGTCCTGATCGAAGGATCCCTGGGGAGGAGGGCACCTTGCTCCCAGCCTGCTCGTGCATCCCAGCTGCCATGGGTAAAGTCTCCTAGCAGGAACTCCACTGATGCCTTTCACTTCCATGTTTTCTTTGTGTCTCTCCCGTATCAACGGCCAACCAGCATGCGCGCGTTAATGCTTCACGTAGACTGTATATGTTTTGGTATTATACTTGGCAGAATGACAATGTAAACATCACTTACTTTGGCTCTGTTAATGAAGACTCTGTAAACATTTCAGAAATAGAATTTTCCAGAAAAAAATTGCATGCACGCACACGCGCGCGCACTCATACAAGAACACGTGTTCTTGTGATGCTCAGTGGTGAAGCACGGTGGTACCCTATATTTTACAGTATTTAGCCTGCTTTATAAAAGCTCTTTTAGGAAAAATTTGTGAACTGTGTCAATAATATTTTGTGCTGTAGACATATCACATCACAGCTGGAGCTGAATGCTCTTCACAACCACTTTCCGTCTCCATCTGGCTTGCAAAAACAATTCAGTGGCCACTGGCCAAAAGGTCAAATACAGGGTGCTTATATTGGTCCTGTTCTCCAAAGGCATGTACAGTGCAAGCGTTGTATGAGCATGCTGGTGTGACAAGGAAATGAGTTTTCCCCAACTCCCATGTGCACACAGTCATGGATAAGCTGTTACTGACGACAACCTAAGAGCAAAAAAAGTTACATGCATTGCTCAAAGGATGATTTACCGATCACCTTGTCAGGTCTGGGATTAAAACCATCAACCTACTGGGAAAACAACTAATAGCATATTATTTGCAAGCATTAGAATGTGGATTCAGTCAAACATATTTTTAGATGATTTTTTTTTTTTTTCCAATTAGTTTAACTAATTTATAAAATCTCTAGATTGGTTTATTGAACTTCATTAAATGTGGTTGACAGAATACTCTGCCAACATCGACTGAAGTGCTACGGAAAGTCCCAATGATGACATGCTGTCTGGGCTTGGGAGTAGACTGACTGCTCTGCTGTTCTTTCATTCAGTTCGTTGTGATGTGGTGCATGCCTGGTCAGTGGTGGGTTGAAATCATTGCTCTTTCCAACATGTAGCCTGTGGACGACTGTCTCTGAGGAATGAGAACATCAAAGAGTTCCAAAGCTGAACATTCAGAAAAAGCTAAAAGTATGATAGAAACATTTCACCATTACTTTTGTGGGCTGAAACCAAACCAAACAGCTTGGAGATGTGAGAAAAAACCACTCGAGAAAGGCCTCCACATAGGAGAAGATTTGTCTAAAGCCATGTTTCAATTACTGGATAAAGCTGCATTAACGGAAAAGATAACCCTGCTGAATGTCTGGGCTGACCTCGAGTGTGATAATTGGATTGGGGTTTCTTCCAACACACGGTCAAGTGTTTTTCCTGACGATGTGTTGCCTCTCAGGCTCTTCACCTGTAGGAAGCTAAACAAGTCTTAAAGGCCACAAACTATTACAGGCGGAATATAGAGCAACAAGTAAATGTGGATCAGGTAACATCGACAACAGATGTTCTGTTAGTCTGTCAACTGAATAACAATGACAGTATTGTGTCCCTTCTAAGCCCTTTGAGCAAATTGGTTTTTACATCACACAAATTCCTCTGGATCTGGTTCAGAATTATTGTTTTTCTCAATTTCCTTCTCCCCCCTCAGAATCCCTACAACCTAAATCAGGTGAGCATATTTCTCCAAGGAGATTAACTGTAGCGCTTGACATGACTCTCAGAAACCTTTACAAAACAGCGCCGGGTCTCACTGACTGTCAGGGGTCGAGGTTCATGCGGTAGTGTCTCTGTTTACTGCAGAGGATGTCTGGAGAGTTGCCATTGCAGTGAACAGTTTCATCCACAACTCGGTCACCATCCTAGCCCTGGTGCTTGGGAAAACCTGACTGACAGCCTGTTTGCTTATCAGATCATGTTTTCTACCTGGTTTCTATTAGCTGTATTCAGGGCTTTATGTAAGGAAGAAGCCTCAGTTCTTAGACCTGTTCTATGATGAACTGATTGATTTCTGAGACAAGTCAAACTTTCTGTTTTTCAGTTTGTTGTTTTGGTGATCTCGAAATCATTGTGGAGGTACTCAACTTCAGACAACTCACAGCAAAGAGACTAACATCTGCTGCTGAGGCCTAACGTTTGGTTGGAACAACATCTTTAAGTAGCCAAGTTCAGTCATGTAAGGGGCATTCTGTACATTACTTTGCAAAAAAATGAATGGCAAAACGAGACTTGTTGTAGCCGAGTACTTTATGTACAGAAGGCAATGTACAGAATGTGTTTATATGGTTTTTATAGCACAGTATAAAAACAAGCATAAATTAAGAACATTTACATCCAAACAAAAATACACAATTTGTACTTGTCAACTCTCCCATAAAATAGAAATGAATGTGCCTTTTAGAACGTCCTGTATTCTAGCCAATCAGCAACAAGTATTCGACAAAACTGTAGTATACAACAAAATAAATGTCTAGTATTACTGTACCTAATTCTGTTAAGAAAGCATCTCATCTCCCCATTGTGTCACATCCAATGGCGTCATCGTTGCAAGAGGAATCAACTCGTTACATGATGTCAGACAATGCCCTATCTGTCATTCCCTTTGTCCCTCTTAGAATAGTCCAATGCCTGAGGAGGTGGAGGCACATTGAAGTCATCCATTCGTCAAAAAGGTTTAGAAATTGGAATAACAACTTGCCATGACTATATAAATATAAGCTGTGTATTAATGCAGGCTCATTTAAGCAGATCTTTAGCATTTGAGAAGATCGAAAGAAACGCGACAGCTTTGCATGTCCTCACCTCATTGATTTATCTGGGTGAAATCCTATTGAACACACATTATAGAGAAAAGTATTAAAAAAAAATGAAAAACAGAAATATCACATTTACATGAGTATTCAGACCCTTTGCTATGACATTTGAAATTGAGCTTGGGTGCATAATTTTTCCATTGACCGTCCTTGAGTGGACTGGAGTCCACTTGTGGTAAATTCAGTAGATTGGACTTGACTTGGAAATGCACACACCTGTCTGTATGATGTTAGACAGTTTACAGTGCATGTCAGAGCAAAACCAAGCCAGGCGGTTGGAGGAATTATCCGTACAGTTCCGAAACAGGATTGCATGGAGTGATAGATGCCAGAAGGGTTACAAAAAAATCTCTACAGCTTGGCCAAAATGAGCAATCGAGGCATAAGGGCCTTGGTCAGGGATCTTGGAGGTCAGAAATCTGACCAGGAACCCATTTTTCTTATTATTGGGTATTGTGTGTAAATTTACAAAAATATTCCTTTTTAGAGTAAGGCTGTAATATAAAAGAATGAGATGAAACTGAAAGGATCTGAATACTATATACTGTACTGTATAAATGCATCGTATTTATACAGTACAGTATATAAACAGTATATATTATTTATGACGAATACTGTGTAACAGAGACAAGGGATTTTCCCTTGTTACCTACCGTATGTTTGGCTGTTGAAATTCCTTTTTGATGGATTGTAATTGCAATTGGTTTGGATTGTTGTATTTTATTCCAGTACCCACGGTAGTGGTTTTATTGAACAAAGGCTAACATGGGTTTGAATTGATACTCGCTCCTGTGAATGTGTTTGTAATAAATTGTTATTTATTACAAAAACCTGAACGCCTCTGTGTGTGGATATGTATCAGTGTTTAAGTTAAGGGTTAAGTTAACTTTAAGCATCAACACCAGGTTTTGTATAGAGGTTAGGCTTAAGGTTGAATAAATCATTCAATAAATTGTAAGATTACACAAATACATATATTTAATCCTGCATTATCTTATTTTAAATTCTCTATTGACCAGTAGAGGAAGTCCAGGACAGGGCAGGAGTTAAGCTTCTGAATTCTCTATTTGCAGTATGTTGCAACCCAGCTAATACCATGTTAAAAATGTAGTCCCCTCCACACCTGTCCTCAGCTTAGCAGGTAATCCTGTACAGGTGTGTGGTTGATGTGGGTGTTTTTTGTTCTTGGCTATATGGAGGGAAAATCCCAGTGACTGTTGTCATTACTTGTTCAGAAAAAAATATAACCCTGGTTCCTCTCCGTGGGTACCAGCAATGTAGGATTTTGATGTTTTGGAAGAACATTTGTTGGAGGGCTTGTGACTAAATTTACAGTAATTATGAATCGCCATGTTTAAATGGAGGTGCTAGCTGCTGCTTAAAATGTTGTGCCTGATAAAAAGTTGTTGGGTGTGTGTTTGGTGCCCATGTCTCCACCCTACAGCTGCTTGTCCTGCTTGTCCTTCTGTCCCCCCCTCTCACAGAATCCTCTGGCCGCTTGTCCACGCCGTCTCCTAACTTACACCACGTCCATGATGGAACGGGTCCTCGTTCCCTACACTCGCCTCACTCTCTCAGTCCGTGTGCCGTGAACTCCTCAGGCCCCCTGGCCTCGTCCGTTACCAGCCTGGCCTCGTCCGTTACCAGCCTGGCCCAATCTGTCACCATCTGCCCGGCAGGGCTCACCTCGGCCTCCTCCAGTTTGGGCTTTAGCACCAGACACAGCCCTCAGGTAAGGCCCTCGCCCGGGCTTAATTACATTAAGTAAAAAAAGGCTGAAGAACTTACAGGCTAGTTAGCATGGGCTAGTTAAACATAAATCTTTTCATTGCATACTACTTAAATCAGTTGAGAAAGCATACACAAATCTTATGTTCATTCTTAACTTACAAAAGATAATATGACCTAGTAATGGCTGTAAAAACTTAATTGAAAGGCTTTCTGTTTCTAGACTCTTTATACTTGTATTCAGAATAATCAGCTGAACCCTGGGTTGATTCCCATGCATGACTAGCTGAACATAAAGCAGAACTATATACAGACGTCTTCATCCTCTTGAGCTGTTACATTACACAGATATTTCAGTGCTATGCTGTGCTAATGCATGGTGTTATGTTGTTAACTCCTTATTCTATCATTGAAATTTCAGTGGCCTTTACTGTTTGTCAAGTTATGCCTTGACTCCTAAGATACTAAAATAATGATTCTTTTTGCAGTGGTATGAAAAACGCTGAGGCTATTACAATTAGTATTTATTTTTATTATTTTTAGTCCCCTTGACCCATGTTTTACAAATTGCCATTTGTTTTATCTAGCTGCCACTCTTTCATGTATGCATATCTCGCAATGCCCCTGTACTCTAAATGTGGCCATGGCACTGGTCTATATACCGGCATTCTTGTGGTACTTGTCTTATACATTTTTTAAAGATATATATCTTCACTTTAGCATTATTGGGTAATAACCTGCAATATAAACAACTTACTGTACTGTTTTGCTAAATTGTTACTACGTTCCTGTGGATGTGTCAAAAAAAGGAACGTTTACTGTAGGTCTTACATAATGTTTGAAGACTGATGCATGTGATATCATTTCACCGTTATTGTGCAAATGTTTGTTGTCAGGAAAGTGTCAGGGGATAGGGCCATGTTTTGCAGATGGTCACAGTTATATACAGCAGAATATCATATACATTTCTTGTGAAACCTGAAAGATTAACATGGATCTTCCATGTTTAGGGTTTACAAAAGTATCACTGTCAGTTAGATAATAGACTCTGTGATGAATTATTGTAGGAACAGGAATTCACGAAACACCAGACTTATTTTTAACGGAAACCATTACACCCATTAAACCCTTCACAATGTATTTGATGTCACTTCTTAGTTGAGGCTTTGTGTATATTAAACCAAACCTACTGGTTTGGCTGCTTGGGCTTCCGTTTTGTCAGCTAGTTAAAAGAGCTTTGTCTGGTCTGCATCTCATGGAGACTGATTATCCCCTTCGGGGGGCTTTGACCCCTGACCTTATCGTTTCTCCTACAATAATAGTCTTCCACAGGGGTCCTATGGTGTTTATTAGCAACCTAAATGGATTCAGCAGATGGGTCACAAATAACTGTTAAAAGCAGCTGTAGCTGGACCATGGGGGTGTACATCCACATCCTGTAGAATCCTTCTACCCACATGTGAAGTTCAACTTGTTTGTTTGCGCCTTTTTGTCATTCTGCAGGTACTTTTACCTAATGCGACCAATTATAGTAAATTGCCTTGCTCAAGGGCATAACAGCAGACTTTTCAGTTCATCTGTTTGACATATCTGTTAATGGTCTAACACTAATAGGCTGTCTGTCTTGTTGTTGATTCTGTAACCCTTAATACCTTTCTTTGAAAATAAATAACATGTTCTTTTGTAACAGACAAAAAAGGCATTGCTAATTACAAAAGAATGGGTTGACAATGACTAAAATGTCAAAAATGTTAAACCAGAATCTTGTCTCTGCACTGAGTGTTTTTACATGAGGGGGGCAAATTCCACTTGGACGGATGCCTGTGTTTTTGTTGATGTTCCAATTGGTATCATTCAAGAATTAATTTAATGCATTCAAGAATGGATTTTTTTTTATTTACACTTGGCACCTCTTTCCAAACACCTTGGCAACTTTTTACTGTTCTAATCAAACCACAACTCAGATTGGAGGGTATAACTTCAGCCATTTTTTTGCCCAGCATTAATATTTCATTGTCAGTTGGCATTTTATCCTACCGATACAGCTTTCCCATACATTTATTTAGAAGCACAACTCATTGAACTGGACCAAACCGGACCTGGCTGGCATACTATCCTCCCTGACTGTGAATAGATAGGAAAAAGGAGGACAGCCCTGTGATTTGTATCCGATGAGCAGTGCAGTCTCACATACTGCTGTGGTGCAGATAAGAAAATGAATAGACATATTACTATGCACCCAGTGATGACCTTTTATGTATGTTTTCATTTCACTTCCAGTGCATACTTACATACGTACATAAACTAATTCAGTATTTCAAATGGATAGTTTGTCCTGGATTCATATTTGGGTGAAACAACGCCTACATTTAGTTGTTCTTGAATGTCCATGTAGTCATTTTTCATCGGCAGCTAGCAAATGCTAAGCAGTTGTTCTGGGTTTTTCCTGGTTGCTAACCGATTGCTAATGATGGTTACTTTGAAATGTTAAAAAATGTGGATTGATACGATACCCTTGTGAAACCAACTGTTAAACACTGAACATATCAGTTCAGTTGAAAATTAGATTTATATTGTTACAATGAAAACATGATTTAACTGAATACAACATTGACAGGCTCTTATGTAAACAACCACTTGTCTTAGTTGGAAGTGTTTTGAAGTAGGTTTCAGCTGACCATGCTGCTTTTGTAGCTCAGGATGCACAGATTAAATTCATGAATATAAATTATGCTTATCATGTTAATTCCAGGCTGGGACAGAGATAAAAAATTACCTTTAAGAACAAATCAAGGTAAGTTCTGTTTCACCCAAATATGAATCTAGGATAAACTATCCCTCAAATTCATATTTGGGTGAATCAAGTCCAAGATATGTCATAGAGAACAAACATCCATACATATAGGTTCAGCAGGATGAACGACACCCTCTGGGTGAGGTTGATGTAAAGCTCCAGAGAATGATAAGATTTATTTTCCTAAAATGTGGATGTTGGCAGTCTGGGGATTCAATGGAAATCACCGTAACACAGATCTGTACTCTGGTAAAAGGTCTGTCGTGTGGTTTTGTACTAGAAGAGTCCGGGAAACGAGTATCTCTGGAAGTCTCCTCCACCTGTCAATCTGTGTGTTTCCAGCTGAACTCACCACTGCGCCCCAGCAGCACCGTGGAAGACGTCAAGCCCCCACTGGGCCTCAGCAGAGTGCTCACGGCTACTGCGCAGCCTACAGGCACATGTGTCTCCCTAAACAAGCACATCTGTGCCATCTGTGGCGACCGCGCCTCAGGTTAGCGATATGAACATCCCCCTATCTGTATCCATCACACAGGCCACGCTAACCGCACAAGCCACCAACCTGGCCTTTACGGTGTGCCAGCGCTGGCGGCGGCCCAGGCTAAATGGCTGTATATGTTGTCTTGATAGGCAAGCACTATGGAGTACACAGCTGCGAAGGCTGCAAGGGCTTCTTCAAGAGGACGGTGAGGAAGGAGCTGACGTACACCTGTCGCGACAACAAGGACTGCCTGATTGACAAGCGCCAACGGAACCGCTGTCAGTTCTGCCGCTACCAGAAGTGTCTGAACACGGGCATGAACAGAGAAGGTACGCCGCAGAGAGCGATGTCAAAGGTCGAACTCACGCGTTCGCGCTTGACCCAGGTGATGCGCATTTAAGGTGCCCCTTAGCTAGTCCACTGTCGCTGCCCCTGAACTGCCCCCCCGATGGTTTCTTGGTTGTGAGCGAGCGACCCAAACCAGCTGTGCTAATCGGGTAAGAACCTTGTCATTGGAGTAATTTCGAGCTCCCTGTGGAGTGAATTTACGGTAACCTGTCATCAGCGTTTCGAAAACGTAAGCAAACATAAGCCAGACATGGTGCCAAGTCAAAGTCCTAAGCATGTCTCAAGTCAAGTCCCAAGTAATAATGGGCAAGTCTCAAGTCAGGTCCCAAGGTCAACAGCTCAGATCAAGTCAAGTCACATTTTGGTTTCAAGTCTTCAAGTGAATGGTTAAGAATAACTCTTATACACTGGAGATGATCAAATCGTTTATGTTGTTGAATTCTTGATTGAGCAAGAACCTAATAGTTGAAGTAAATTGACAACATATACATACATATATACTGACATGTGGTTTGATTTTTTTTTTATTGTATTGTGAAGCCAATGCTAGAATGTTAAAACAATACAAAATGGTGTGCACGTTGAAGTAAAAATGCTAGGGAGAGGCAATGCGTGCTAGTACATTTTAGAATATTACCAGAAATGCTAATTACTAAAGGAAGGAGATGACATGGAGTTTTACATCACCATGTAAAACAGTACTCGTCAGTTTTATAGGCTGGTGCTGAAAACTGCATCCTCATCCAGTTTTTTGCCCCCAGCTGTGCAGGAGGAGCGCCAGTGGGCCAAGGAGAGGAGCGAGAGCGAAGTGGACCCCCTGAGTTCTGCTATCAAGGACATGCCTGTGGAGAGGATAGAGGAGGCGGAGCGCTCAGTGGAGCCAAACCCCGACAGATACATTGACAGAAGTCTGGGCCTTCCCACCAACCGTGTGAGCTAACTGCACTCTGCATAACTTATTCATAGCAATAATAAGTCATTTAAATTGGCTGATGCCATTCAGGGTAATCAACTCCGGTTTTTATTAAAAGTAGACCTGCATAAAATTACAGTACATGAGATCACAATGAAATGCAACAGTTTAAGTGAAATGTAACATCTAAAGAACAAAGACAGAACGTGACATAAATCTACCCAGTTTAGGTTAAAGGTTTAGGTTTTAAAGGGTAGGGTTCTGGGTAGAAATAGGGTAAAGATCCAGGTTTAAGGGGGAATCAAGCATAGACCATAAACTATGCAATATAGACATTCATGAGCTAAAAAAGGTTTTTAAATTAGATAACTGATGTTATATGGGGGGTGGCATTCCAGAGCCTGGGTGCCTATGCTGGAGAGCAGAATTTGGGGCCGACATGGAGATGTGCCGAGGAGGAGCAGAGGGATTGGGAGGGGGTATATGCTGGAGAGAATGTCAGAGAGCCGTTGTTTCTGGGCACATGGAGATTAAGAGTGACAGTCTACATATATTCCATGGGTGGAAACATGTCGCAGTGACAGCTTTTATCTGGGATTCCCATGACTTTTACAAGGCTATGAAACTTCACCAGCTCTGCACGCTCACCTCATGTTACTGTACACAAAGTATTACTTTGCATTTACTCAACTATATTAGTATACAGCTCCGAAAAATATGAAGAGACCACTGCACCTTTTTCTCTGCTGAATTTGTTACTATGAAGGATGACACAAAGGACAAGCACCACCATGCATGGGGCATGTTTTGTTTTACCCAGGCTCACTGTATCCCATCCCTTCTAACCTGGTGCCATTGTCACCTCCACTCAGTCCCCCGAACTCAACGACCCTGTGACCAGCATATGTCAGGCGGCGGACAAGCAGCTGTTCACCCTGGTGGGTTGGGCCAAGAGGATCCCCCACTTCTCAGAGCTGGCCATGGACGACCAGGTCATCCTCCTGAGAGCAGGTATCCCAGCGGTCTCCTGTGATTCTGAACAAAGACAACCTGGGATCCTTCCCTAGATGTCCCTCCGTTTATTTACCGAGGTCTTGTTTAATAGGCGGTAAAGAGACACGAGGAGGGGACACATGCAAAGATGTTTCCTCAGCATTTTAGCAACGTTCCACACTGTGGTACGCGCCAGTAAGTTTCCGTCTCTCCCCCTCAGGGTGGAATGAGCTCCTCATAGCTTCTTTCTCCCATCACTCCATCACTGTGAATGACGGCATTCTGCTGGCCTCCGGACTCCACGTTCACCGAGACCGCGCCCACAGCGCCGGGGTGGGGCCCATATTTGACAGGTAAGCAGGGGGAGGTAAACGCCGTCATCACCATCATCCACTCCATCACCGGCATCGCCAATCGTCCACTCACAGGTTACACTGATGACTTGAATAGTCTACCATAAGTTGATTGAGTACTAGAATGTGAAATACCAGTTACGGTAAGATTTCAAATCCTTGCCGGGGACAGTTCACACCGTTTTGAGGGTTTTGCTCTCGCACCTGCTGTTTTGATACAAATGTACTTTTGTAAACAACTAGACAGGTATCCATGCCGACGTCTGGGACTATGACAACATGGTTGGGTAAAACACACCTTTGTAAGTCAACCGGACGGAGGACTGGCTGGGTCGCTAATATTCCCACTGTTGTGTTTTGGCTTGATGGCTTCTTTTCTACGTCCAGCTGGCTTGAAACAGTTATGTGCCAACTCTTTCGTGTTGAGTCCTATATCCCCCTTGAGAAATCACTTCACAGTCATAATCTCATTGTACTTAGTATAAGCTGTATTAGGAAGCAAATGAGGGTGCCCTTTAACCTTCGACCGACATCTTTCCTGAAGCCGATAGTCAGAAAGTCAGTCGCCCCATTAAATTTTACTCATGCTTTTTTTGCTGAGGAGAGGTGTGAGTCCGTAACTAGAAAGGTGCCTCCTTTGATTGACTAATGGCAGGATGAAACCTTCCCAGAAACAAACATCTACAGATATCTACAGATATTCAGCCTGCCTGGGTTTGATAATTGCATTAAAATTCACCCAACCTCAGAGATACTGCTATATCAATGAGATGAGACATCAGTATCAGTCAATGCGCCATGAGAAGTAGGCGAGGAGTGGTCTGGGAGCTTGTCGTTCACTGTTCTCCTGCTTTACTTTGTGTCCTGCTGATTTATCCTTATTAAAGTTTAGGGTATGTAAAATGAAGAAATGAAATGCTGCTAAAACGCTTATGTTTGATTTAGCTTCTTCATAAAATATTCAAACAATAGGTGAGAAGGCTTACAATTTTATTTATGTAGGTGAGAAGGCAAACCCAATTTTATTTATGTAGGTACTGTTGCTTTTTCCAGTACATTACTGATGCTCACTGCCTGTTTTCTCATTATCCCAAAATCCATCCTCGTTATGATTCCTATTCCCTATTGAGAAGGTTTCTTGCATGGTAAGGAATATTATGCACACATTTTAACTGTGTTTTTATGTATCCGCAATGCATGCAGAATACTGAATTCATCATTAATATGTAACTCCAGAGTTGTTCGGTTCATACTTTTTAAATCAGAGGAAAGCTCTTAGTGTGCTGAAGCTTTTTATTTTTAACTTCTTTACCTTCAGAGTGCTGAATGAGCTGGTATGTAAAATGCGGGACATGCAGATGGACAGGTCTGAGCTAGGTTGCCTTCGGGCCATCGTTCTTTTCAACCCAGGTAGGCACACACTACCTCCCAGAATGCAATAGATACATATGTTGTGTTTTAGCGGTTGGTTGAGACGGTACAAAATTGTTCGTACTTACACAGTCACTCTGGAGAACACATCTGCTAACAATTACATGTACATATTATTTTTAAATAATATCCCAATGTTTATCTGTTGTGATGTCATTACACTCTATATTCATCAATAGTACAATACATATTAATTTCTAAATTGTATGATTGAAGGAGGAAGGAGAAGTCTAATGTCTAAGGTCAATTCCTGGGCACTAACTCTGGAAGAAAGTATGGTAGAGAGATTGAGACTGAGACACGGAAAGGGAGAGACTGGGAGAGAGATATAGAGATTGGGAGAGAAAGAAAGGTGTTTGTATGTGTGCTTGTAGCGCTCCATTAATGTTTGGTGAAATAGCTTTCTGTCCATCAAAGTTGAACCAAGCTGCAAAGAGAAAAATATTTCATACATTCCAATGGTCTACTTTCACATGTAGAACATAATTTATATAAAGAACCCATTATGAGTTACAATAATTGGCCTCAAGCTGTTCAGCTGCCAAAGGCAACGTTCCTCGGTTCTGCACTTATGCCTCTGTGACTTAAACCATATTGTTTAGTGTGATATAAACAGAAGCCCAATGCCAACTTCTTTTAGTTGCTGTGTTGAGTTCATTTATAGGTCATATATCTAACTTATAGTTACAAGTTAGTACTTGTCTTATTACATTAGACTGTTTATAAGTCTGGTAAATGTTTGCCTTCAAATTTCCCTTCAGTGGCGTCCATTGCTCAGTGTGCTTGATCGTTTTAATCAAAATCTAAAATCCAGCTCCAGTGGGGAGAGTTAAACCCTTCTCGAGTTTGTAAAATTACACAAAGTTTTCTACTGCACCCTGCTGGGCAGAAAAACGTATTACACAAATGTACTAAGTTTTCCAGATGTTTCTGAGTACACATTGTCATGCCCCATGCACTGATCTGGGAGCAGGAGTAACTTTCTTGCTTCTGGGCAGCTTTTTGTTTTTACCTCGCCGGGTCAGAGATCTGATCTTGCCACCTTCCTGTTAAAGGTCACTAGGCTGCCCCCCCCCCCCCCCCCCAAGTCTTCATTGATCTTGTGTTCTGAAAGTGATACGGACCACAGAGTTGCTGTTTTTGTCCAAGTCGTGTTCTTTTCCTCTGCATAGACACCAAAGGCTTGTCAAACCCATGTGCAGTTGAGGCACTCAGAGAGCAAGTGTATGCTTCCTTGGAGGCCTACTGCAGACACAGATATCCCCACCAGCCCGGAAGGTACTTGACATTTAGGCATCACCTAATTAAGATACTGGGCATTATTACACATTTCATTGAAACTGAATCTACTAAAACGTTGTTATTATCATAATCAACCATTGTTTCATGCTCTTGTCAAACACAGATTTGCCAAGCTGTTACTTCGGTTGCCAGCCCTACGTTCCATTGGCCTCAAGTGTCTGGAACATTTGTTCTTCTTCAGACTCATAGGGGAAACACCCATTGACACATTCCTTGTGGAACTGTTAGAAGCTCCAAACCAAATGAAGTGATGACCACTCATTTCCACTCGTTTCCTCAAAGGGAAGAGACAAGTGACCTGCCTGACTGACAAGGTCTGTACAGTTGAACGCAATAATCGGTGGACAACAAAGACATGGATTTGTTCAGTGCAGTGGCCTTGGAACTCAGAGTACTGACCGTTTTCCTTAAAACCCTCTAATCAGGGACTCACCTGGGACATCGGCTGAATTCAATTGAACGTCAGGCAGAAACGAATGCAGGTCCCCAGGCTTGGTGTTTCAGACTTAACGTTACAGTTGATGTATTCATTGTGATTTTGTATCAATGAGAATTGACCGGAGGATATACCGGTAAGAGTGTGCATCTACACAAAAAAAATTTCACAGAGGACTAATGATGTCTTCACTTCCCATTCAATGCAAATCAGGTAAGATACTTGAGGTAACTGTTTGCTACTTCATACCACCAGAAACCTCATCGTCATTCTGCCTTGTCTACCTCTTATCATTCTTGTGTTTACTTTAACTATTTTGTGAGACAAACAACAGAGTCAGGTCAAAATGATTAATCTATGATGATGTCCTGGTGGACACGTAACCCACCTCGGTGTGTTGTACCTTGTGCTCCTCTTCACTGCAACTGTTTAGACAATTAGCCCATGTTATGTTATTTGGTACACAAGATGGTGATGTGTTTTTGGAATCTTTGACAGGGAAACGTATTCAGGCAACTGTTGAAAACCCAGGGGTAACTGTCCATCTTTAATAGTGGTCAGGAATTGAATGGCTGTGTAGTAAAGCCCAGTGTTACCAGTGTTTAAGTGTTGAAGGATTTTGACATTAAATACTTCTAAGACGATCAATGAAAAGTGAGTCTTCACTGGGTATCATTTTGGTTTTGGGTCAAATTTGGTTAACATTTTGTTAAGTATATGGCTGATGACTGTTGCTGTTTTTTTTGGATTATTTTGTACTGCTGTTTTTGTACTGGTATTTCCTGAAAGAAGCACTGGTGTACATTTTCAGAAATGTTGAGAAGTGCCCTGCCAGCCATGTTATAACAGTACTGCACAAAATACAGGCTTACCAGAAATGGAGATAAAGCTCTAAAGAACACTTGAATAAATAAAGGCATCCCATAATAGTAATGGAAGTGAGGATTTATATAAATAAGTCTTCAAAATTGTTGGCTCATGACACTTAAAGGAGTAATTTAAAATATTTCCACCTTACAAAGGCAGATCATGTCTAATTATATCATAAAGTGTATTATGTTAAATGTGTTATTTGAAATGGATATCTAAAATATTTAGCAAGTACTCCATCTGAGTAGATAACTAGATACCTAGCTAGTAAGCCACTGAAATGTCTGTGTCTGGATCCACTACCATAGGACACGTATATAAAGTGTTCATTTGCTTGATTATATTAACACCATCGGCACAAGTTCAGAATGAAGTAGAATGCTAAGCTGTCTAGACTAGTAAAATACATTAGTTCTGCTGTCTCCCTTAAAGTGGGCTGAACTTCACCATTTCTCCTTTAAGCAACTCAAAGAGCCATTGTTACCAAAGATCGGAAAGAAATACTGCAAGAATATCCACAGAGCAATGAAACTGCCATCGTCGACAACCCGAACTGTGTAGACAAGTGTTCTGACCACAAGGCATCCTACCAGGTGTCCAGCCAGGGACGCCGATCTCACCCTCAATGTCAGGAAGACAAAATGGTTGGTTGTGTACATTAGGAAACCTCATAGATACTGAAGTGGAAAGGGAAGAGAGCTTCATGTTCCTCGGTGTCCAGATCACCTACAGGCTCACATGGTCCACTCACACTCCGTCATGAAGAGAGTGTATCAGGGCCTCTTTCTCCTTAGGAGGTGGAAAAGATTTGGACTGGGACCACAGATCGTCAAGCACTTGTACAGCTGCATGGTGGAGAGCATATTGACAGGCTTCATCGCAGCTTGATGAAGCAGCTGCGCGGCCCTGCACTCAAAAGGACCTTCAAAGGCTGATGCGGAAACGGTCGAGTTCACCGCCGGGGCTGGGCTGCATCTCACGCAAGGCCTCAAGGCCTCAAGGCCAGGTGGTAACAAAAGGCTCTAAATGACCTGCCCAATCAAACCCATACAGTCTCATGTATGGCAGCCATTGTGTGTCGAGCCAGAAACTAGTGTCTGGAACCATCAGAACCTCAAACGTCTTCGCCGATTCGATAAGACTGTTTAACTCTGCTGCCAAAGGAAAAGGGATCAATGTCAGTGATTATCTAATGTCGTCCTGCACAATCCACTCAGTACTGAATATAAGCACGTGTATATATACACACACACACACACACACACTAAACTCTGCCTATACACACATTCAGACATACTCTCACTACACACACTCACACACATTCATTGCATGGGCACACATGTATATCAACACCTGGCACACACTGTTCACCCTTATCCAATGCACAGCTGCTACTTTTTCTAATGCGTATGCTGTTACCACTGCTGTACCAGCACAAACAAAACAAGCCTGTACCTCTGTGCTTGTCCTGTACTATTCTGGATGATAGCCATGTTACTTCATTAAAAACAACGTGTTCCCTGTTTTTCTACCCATAGTGTGCCCATATCATGCAAAAACATCCCGACCATCTAACAGAGTAAAGTAGTTTCCAAACACACTGTTTAGACTGGATAGTACTGGAGATGCAGCGGTACTTTTTAGAACTGGGTGAAATTGCTTTTGAATACTTTACCTGACATTCATGGAACACCATCCAGAGTGATCTTAACTGAAATGTTTTAATGCCTATAAGACATTAAACATTTCTTATATATTTTTTGTTTTTGTTCTTATTGTTGTAATGAAGGCCTCTGCTGTAAAGTAGCCAATGGTCTCAGTTGATTTCGCTTTGTGAATAATTGAAAATAAATAAATACATATAAATTGCATGTTACATATCCAGCCCAAAATCCAAGGTTTCGAATTGTCCCAAACTGCTTCTTTAATATGAAATATGGTGGAATAGGTTCCATAAGTTAACATTTCACTGTTAGTTGACATCTTATGTTAATAAAGCATTAACAAATAATTGTATTAAATTCTTATTTGTTCTTGTTTTTTTGGGACAAACTATCGAAATTGCTAAGCCTATATGGCCATAATTAATAAAAACAATATATGGCTCTGTTAAAAATCAAGATACCTTTGCACCTTTTTTCTTTTTCTTGAAAATGAACGTTTTGTGTGAGGAGCAGAAGGGTTAAAATTGAGACCACTTCAAGATTCTGTTCCTCCCTCAACTTTATTTTTCATCTTTTTTGGAAAGCAAAGAGAGGTGCAGGGGTCCCTTAATTTTTTTTCCGGAGCTGTGTGTTTTGGGATTTGTTTGATTTGGTCATTTCAGTCAGTTGTACACTGAGTCATCAGACACATGATCGTAATAATTACATTTGTATCGGTCATTATTTAACAACAATTTACGAACAGACATGTAGACAATTGACAGTTGTATTAATCTTGTAGTTGTTCACTTCATGTGGTGTGCTTTAGCTGTCACTATGTCATGATATTGGCTACGCTATGTAGCTACACTACCTCCCTATATAGCTACCACCCTCTACTTAGAGCAGGATAGCAGCACCCCATGTGTTGGTTTACTAGTTGAGAGTGAACGCTTCCCATTGGGCTGTAGACTCCGCTTCATCCCATCGTTTTCTAAGTTCCTGATTTTCATGGAAAGTGAACGAGAGAGCATGTAACCAAATGTAACCCGTTTTGGATATTAACAAGGCGACACTTAAATCTTATCAGCTCTTGCATATTTACTGATTTTGTGGAACTGTGCTAAAGACACTTCTTTTTAAGGGAATAATGTTGCAGATCAAGTTTCAAGCATTGTTTTGAATAGCGGCTATGTTAGGTTAGAGTTCACAATGTTTCAAGTTAGGCTGCTCTCCTAGTTTGAAATATGATGGATGGAAAAAAAACTGGCAGAGTTAAGTATTGCTAGGATTATGTGATACCACTGTCTGGTGAAGCTGGTCTGGTGTTCTCTGTGGGAAGTAGCAGCCTGTGGAAGTTGGCCATACATCACTGTGACAGTGGCAATTCAGACAGGCTTGTCATCTTGTGTTTCAGATGTTTTAATTAAGAAGCAAAATTTACTCTAGACATAATTAATTTAGTTACTGTATGTGTGCATTAAATAGAAGAAAAATGCTAAACATACTCTCACAATAATGTTCTCTATTACTTGTCCAGCAACATTTGGAGTTGTTACTGGGCTGAGCTTTTTGGTTCTTTCACCTTCACAGATAAACACCTGCTTAGAGCCCCCACTAACTGACCAGCTCAGTCCATTTGATCCTCAAGCTCAATAAAGCATAGCTGGAAGCATCATTGGTGATGCAATTTGGCCAGCATTTCCCAGGGAGGAGGCATTTCCAACAGGGATTTCCTGGTCTCCGTGAGCTCTAGAGACTTCTCCGTGTGACTCGAGTGCCTGCAAAGTCAAGTTATCTGCCGAGCAGGCCTGCACTCACGCTGGCCTAAATTACCTCCTAGTAGGAGGAGCAGTGTGGGGGGAAAAAGCACCATAACCTGCCGCTGAGGCCTGTGAGGAAGGGTTCCCGTAATCTGAAACGTGTCTGAATCCGTTGGAATTTGTTGCGATGAGGCAGGCCCGTGGACACAATAGGATGTGATTGCTTTGGGGAAGTGGAAAAAACTTACATGTATATTCAATAATTTGTCATTTGTATTTTGAATTTCAAACCAGAATTCCCCCAAACTTTGATATGGTTGGTATGACAATGCTGCTTGTTTTATTGTTTTTAATCAAAACCTGAAGAGTGGGGAAAATGCACAAGGGAAGTAGGGTTTCACACAAACCCTACTGTAAATTGTTTTATGCCTAGAATTCTCTATAAAGTGTTGCACAGAGAAAGAACAAAAACATCTGTGTTTAAATAAACAATTTGGTAGCGATCTGATCTGAATGTATACCCACAAGCTCCACAGGAGGATGCTGGGAAATGAAGTTTATATCCCACTCCACTCAATGTAGTGTGTGTGTCTTGAGCGTTGCGTGATGATGTAGGGTATTTGTGATAACAATTCAGCAGCCCCTCCCCTGTGTCCCCTAAAATATCAGCTGATGTTAATTTTAAACATATCATGAATTGCGGCTGTTATTCACATCCACCCTAGGCCACCCTAGGGTTTCTTCTAAAAATAGTTTAAACAGTTTTTTTCAATAACAGATAACCAGATGCCAAATTATCAGATACCCAAATGCAAAAGTCGTTTTTTTCCTTTATACATTCACTACATTAATTGTATGATGTTGATACTGAGGGCAATATATAGACTGTTATGTTACATGCATACCTTTAGAGGGAGACATTGCTTTCTTGCAAAGTGGCCTTGACAACAGTCGTAGATGAGCATGGTGAGGGGGTACCACCATATTAAAGTATTTTGCCAGCCAACGACATGGCCCATTTTGATGAGGAATATTGTGATTTACTCACATCTCAAAGGAAAAATCCTGCTACACCTAAAATCTCTTCATTCTCCAGGCAATCCGCGATATTAATTGAATGTGACAATAATGTTTCTATAGAACTCAAACAATTCCAAATAGCATAATATGTTAAAAATAAATATTTGTAATGGTAGTTGGTAATAAGTTGCACTGGTGTTGGCAGACCAGCAGCTTGAGCCGTGCTGGTTGTTTGGTATGAATGTTAATGTATTGTTTGACAGTGTTAAATTTAAAGCAATATCTTTTATCAGCTCACTAATCATGTCCAGGGGAACATTTGTCTCTGTTGCCCAAAAAAAAGTAATTTATTTTGTACTACAAAGGTGGCTTTTATGGAAGGCTCTAATGTAACTGTGATCGAGTTGGAGTAAAAGCTTCTCTGCAGAGCAATGTTGTCGAAGAAATTAACGTGACTGATAATTAGTTAAAGGGAGAATAATTCAAAGTTAAAAGTGGTGTTTGTGAGGATGAGTACATTTACAAAATTTTGACAAATTTTTATTCCACCAATATGTACGTTGTATATTGTTTGTTTTAATCTTAATTTTAACCTTACAGATAACTAAACATAACATATAAGATTCTTGCTTCTTCGAAAGTAAATGTGTAATTTTGACGAGGGAATGACTGCAACGGCATTGACATTTACGCGGCGGTTTCCTGAAGAAAGGCACACCAAACCCATGAACCCATGCACTGACATTGTGTTGCATGGCACTGACATTGCGTTGCATGGCGCTGACATTGCGTTGCATGGCGCTGACATTGCGTTGCATGGCGCTGACATTGTGTTGCTCTGTGTACTCTCTTAAGTTTGCGTTAGGCGTATTGTCATCCCTCATCGGTCATCATCTCTCTGGTCTTGTGTATGTCCTCAGACAGAGCCGAGCTGCGTTGTCCCTTTGGATTAAGGGGAGCGATAGCGTGCCCCTGACTAATGTGCCAGTCTTTGTCAGGTTCCCTCAGTCCTCTGAGCCTCCTCGCTAACAAATCCTCATAGCCCAGGGTGCAGAGACGGAGGTCTGATGTATCTCTGCCAGTGTGCCCGGCTCTCTGTGACTGCCAGGCCCTCCTACCGTTATCTGCTAATTGACAAGCCCTATCAGGCGGCTGGTGGTCATGGCTGACGAGTGTGTGAAGGCTTAGGTGAGGTGGCGGCGGTGGGGAAATGCCACTCACTGCAGGATTACCACCACAAAGGCCTACAACGTAGCGGTAATCTGACCTGGCTGCAGCTAGCTGGTGGCTAACGCGCGGTTTCGGGGAAATCACACGCACACACATACACACAATGCATGTGCCCTTGTTGCTTATTCTTCTGCCGCTTCCCATCTCCCCTGTCCGATCAGTTCATTCTCCGCCATGACTTTTAGTGATTCATTAAGGGTCCAGATAGGTGTGAGAATGGCCGTTCACATACACAGACACGCTCCCTGCGGGTTCCATGGTTGTTCACTGTCCTGCCAGAGTGCCTGAAGGCTGCCTACCTGTCCTGTCTCTGTCCTCCTCAGCACCCTGAAGGTTAGCTTCACTGTAAGCATGCTTTATTAGATGGCTGGCTATGTGCAAGCTAACCTCACTCCTCTTAAAATAGATAGAGTCTCGGGCCTTCCTGTCTCCTGCTTGAGGCCAGAAGACTTGGGCTATTCATTTGATTTCTACCATTTGTAATAGGGCTTATTAGCATATTATAATATACTTATATTGATCAACAAGGTTCTGTACAGGGACTTTGGTTACTTAGGGTTTTATTCAGGGACTTTACATCTGTTATACCTCTCTTATGAAATTAGGAATTATTTAAAATAAAAAATGTACTTCTGACAAATCAGCTTTAGATATATGAAAATTACATCTCGCATATTTCTTGATCATAACTTTTTCCATGCTCTTGATTTTGTCGTTTTTCCTTTAAGTCGTAATCTTCTGAACCGCTGAAAAAGATAACGCCTTAGCCAGCAGCCTGGCGTTCCAGCTAAGATTTTACTGTCAACATGGAAACTGAGCCATTAACTTCTGAAACCTTCACTGGCAAAGCTAACTGTCCCCACCACTGCCATCAAAAAGTCATTTCCCCTTACGAGTCCCACACACGGCCTGACAATGGGAGCAGAGGATTAGAAAGGCCCTCTGTCTCAGAGCAAAGGAAGAAGAAAAAATGAAATCTGTTCCAATCACTGGAGAGGAGTTAGACTAGCTGGACAAATTTCTTCCTCTGGATTTTTCCTGACGTGATTCCCATGAGGCGGTTTGGCTTTCACGCTCATCAGACAACGTGTGGCAATGTAATCAGATCATTGGATTGTTCGGCTTTTGAATGGTTATATCTGCTCTCTATTGTGGAGAAATCTTCAAAGTGAGGAAACCCACTGGGGGATGTTGCTAGTTGATAATTAATGCAGTCGACTGCATTGCCGGTTTTAGTTTCTGACTTTCAAGATGAGAAACTGAAACATTTCTGCTTTGAATCTAGCAACAGGCATGTCCAAATGTCTAACTGAATCTCCAAAACACTTCCTAAAATAAAAAATAAAATGGATCTTCATTAGCGTTCATGTGTTTCAAGTTGACATTGTTCCCTTTGGTTCTGTTTTCTTTTTTTAATTCGTACCCCAATCGTTTGTATTTCCAGAAATGTTATTTGTTTTTCTAAAATTAGTTTATCCTTTTCTACACGCATAATTAAAAAATAAAGACAGAAAATGTGTTACCTGATCAGAATATGTTTTATCTTAGCCGTGATGTACAGTAAGGCACAAAATACAACAAAAGCCTACCTTTGAAATGATCATTTTGCAAAGCGTTCGTTAGGAAGGCCAGTGTCACAAAGTCTCCGAACTGATGGCAAGCCAGCAGACCGTTCTGCGGTCCTGAGTTGTGTTGTGTGTCTTGAGATGTCAGTGACCCCAGGGCAGCTTGGGTGATGACCCCTTGTGACACATAGGATAGGCCGCTGGCTGCAATATCACTGCCAGATGCTGCAGTCGCTCCTTCTCAAACAGACACATTTCACAAGTGGCTCTGATGGCACGACGCCCACGGTGGTGTCCCTGAGAGGGACAAACATCAGAGCCCAGTGCCTGATGCCATGATGGGCCCTGGGACACCAGCCATGATAACATGTGATGTGTTCTCACAGTTTTAGGCTGGGGCCTTTGGTGACAAACCTGTTTTCATATGCCATTATAATACGGGGGGGGTGGGGGGGGGGCAAAATGTGTCCCAAGTCTTTCTAAGACATCTTTGACCACAGTACTTTGGCCAAATTGTGACCTAATGACATTTCATTTGTACAGTATTTTCAGCCATTATCATTGTGACAGATTGCACCGTTCTATAGATTCCATTGAGAGAATTTCACGCTTTTCTGTAACGATAGCCACCGGGGTGATGGATGATGGGTCGAACCCAGACAGTCTAGCCAGGACTCTGACAGCAGCGTTGGGCTTGGCGGGCGCCCCATTCCAGGGGATGATAGAGAACAAACAGCTTCTAATTGATACCTGGATTACAACAAATATGCAGGGAGCTGACCTTCACACCGACCAACAGCAGCAGACCTGACAATACCAATAGCGACTACACAGGGATCTACACCCAAATAGATAACATCGCGGCAACATGTCCTCTGCCCCTTCCTTCTCAACATTTGCTTTAGAGAAACAAGTCACAGTCGAGGACTGGGTCGGTAACTAATGGTCATTTATGCCGGTGATCAATTTTAACAATTAATCCAACACAGTGTGTTTGATAATATTTTCTGCAGTTAACAGCGTAGCACTATAGGAAATGAAGTTGTGATCATCAGCACAACAAAGCTCTGTAAAAGTCTGTTAAAGGGCCACACCACAGTTCAAACCACAAAATAAACAATGGATCTGTAATGTAAGTCCACGCTCATGCTTCAGTAAAAAGGTACAAAGAAAATTCCCTTGAACTTCTTTATTTCTAAATATTCCAAAGGCTGTTGAATGATGTCTTAGGTTTTATGTTAAATAACATGTGCATGCATCACTAATACTGTAGACATTCTTGTTTATATTATTGTCTTCATGAAGCCAGTTAATAGTAGAGTTTTTAAAACTAGTAAAAGTGCCTTCATGTGTCGGGCCTAGAACTCGAAGGATAACAATCCTCGCCCAAATATTTCTGCTTTTACAATACCAGCAGGACCCCCCTGTTCGTTCTCGATAAACTATCCCTTCACTCGGTCGTTACCAAGCCACACAGTAGGATAACATTATAAAAATGTCATGGTCACCCTCATTAGCAGGGAGAGCAGCTCCTCTGATTGGTTTTGTGCATGAGGCCTGAGATGGTTTCCAGATGGGACCGCTTGGCTTTTTAATAAACAGCATCACATTACCCTGGGCCGAGGTTATCCCAATTTCACAGAAACCTCAAGTGTTTTTCTAATGTGCTCTACATGTCCAGGATTTCCTACCCGTTGAAGGGATGCAGAGGCACTGCAGTGTTTTCAATATCATTCTTCCAGTGATGCCTGCCTGTCCAGGCCCCTCGGCGTACTGGCGGGGGTTGGGGGTGCCAACCACGATGGGGCCCTCTGCCTCGTCCGCCCCGTCTGCGCCGCGCCACAGTTTCCATTACCCAAGTGGAAGGAACAATAAAGGGCTGATGTGTGGTCCCGAGGTCTGGGCAGGCTGGGCCTGGGTCGGGCTGGGTCGGGCTGAGAGCTGAGCCCATCTGCCTGCAGACAGCCCGTCAGAAACGCCGTCTCCGCGAGCACAGTCGAAACGCTAGGTGCTGTAGTCCCAGCGCTGATGGGTCGTCCCGGTTACCGTCGCCGTCATCGCCGCCTTCCTTACCTGACAAGTGTGGGGTTCGTCTGCGATACGCCGCCGAAATAAGTTTACAGTGTCTTTTCTTTTGTTGCTTTGTTTTTGATGGAAGCGTGACACTCCTGGTTGTGTCACGGCGCCAGACGTCAGTCTCACGACCTCCATCAGTCTGACAGGACACAGCCTCCGAGGCTGAGGATCATTGGTGCCTTGGTACAAGGGGTGGGGGTTGGGCGGGGGCGTGCCAGGGGCCAGAGCAACACCATGTCAAAGCGTAAGCAGACGATGCCCATTTCAGATACATTAATTCAAACCGTCATATCGGCCATGAGACCATGTCCTTCCACTAGACCCCTGTCTCTTCCTCTGCCCGCTTCTCTGTCTTTCTTGCTCTACCTTTCTCTCCCTCCCCCTTTGTTTGTCATTCTAACTCTCCCTCTCTTCGCTTGCTGTGAAGTTGAAGCCTTATCTGAGATATAGACATCCTGTTTGTGGTTAGCCTATCAACAGTGATGGTCACCCGAGCAATAGAGAGATGTGGTGTGGGTGGGAAGTGTAGCACTGTGCTTAGTTTAACAACACCCTGCAGGTCATCTCCTCAATATCAAATACACGGCGAAGTACATCTCTTATTATCAAAGGGAAATGGATCAATGCTCACTCATTCCTGAGGCATATTAAATAAATAACTAATGAGTGAGCAGAATAGGAACAATCAGAAGACATTTTGCTAGATATATATGTGCGAAATATTTTCCTCTTGCTCAAGGCCACAGTTTCTACTATGGGTTGCTTTGAGTCCATATCCCTTGAACTCCGTGTCACACAGTGTTAACCTATTATTCACCATCAATTATTGCAGTCTGAATCTCTGTCTGATTATACATTTTCACATCAAAGCTACATCTTGCAGAATTAAAGCTCCCGGAGTCACAAGGATTCTGACGGGATTTTTCCTTGACACGCGGCGAAGCTAGCCGCCATGGTTCAGCGTGACTGTGAGTCACAGTAGAAATGAGCAGCACTAAGATGGCTTCTCTTCCAGACACTGAGCAGCTCTGCACTGGCATGGCCTGTTTGTTTGTTCTGGTCACGCTTCTGTTTTTTTACACTATGCCTGGCTCCTTACCCATTACGCTAACTGTCTCTTAGATTAACCAGCTCGGCAATGGCGCCAATGGGGCTACCATTTTACCATTGTCATCTATACGTGGCGCTGCATGTTGGCCAGGAGGAACCAGTGCTAGAACGAGTCTGCGTGTCGGCGGCTCAGCATAAGGCACAGGAAATTGCTTCCTTTATGGTGTTGTTTATATTTACTCCCATGATGCATGGTTTTGCTGAAGACACTCTCATCTTCCTGTGTGAAGCAGCAGTTAAGGGACCCAGATTGAATTGGTAAACGACAGTGAGCTAGAGTGAATGAACAAGACATTGCCATGGTAAAAATGCTATTAAATGGATAACTCACTGGGCATTAAAGACTGGAACATTACAAGAAAATGAGATCTGCCTGACAAAGACTTATTCTGTAACTTTTAAAACGGAGAGCAATCATATTACATAACAGGATGGAAATTCTGATGGCTTCATGAGAAGATATGAATAGTAGGCCCATAATGGTTGTGGCTTTGCTTGAATGATCCCTTTCGAATCTACGGTTATAGCGTTGCCTTCAAATTGCTTTAGCTGTCTTGCCGTTGTCAGAAATAATGAAGACAAAAAGGAATACCACCTAGTTTCAGTGTTTGGGTCAAGTAAATGCATTGAGCAGGTGTAGTTTGTTGGCATTAGGTAATGGGTGGTGGCCAGCTTTCTTTGTATGCCACCTGGAGAACACTGCTCTCCCTCATAGCCGGGTGCTTTTGAGTAGGCTGTTCCTTGGAACTGAAATACAGAATATTGGCTTTAGTGCTTGATATACTGTGAATACATCACATTGATCAACATGAACTGTTTTGGCATAATTGCAGTGTAGGAACAGCTTGGTTAAGGGAACACTCAAAAGTGTTTTTTTTTTACAAGGGATTTACACTTGGCTAAACTTGCCAGGGATGGCATGGGGGAGCCAGAGAGGGTGAGTGAGAGTAACAGAGAGACCAGACAGTGAGAGAGAGAGAGGGAGAAAGAAAGAAAGGTGATATTAAAATAGTGAGAAAGAAAGACGATAGCGGTAGCGATAGAGAATCCGAGAAAGAGATGTGCAGCCGATGGCATGGTAGTTGATGCTCTGCAGTGAGGGAACACCTGGACTTGATGAGGGCCAGATGTTCAGGCCAGTTAAGCCTGTTGCAAAGTGGAAAACAAAGAGGCTGATGGGAAACACAAGCTGGGGCATTAACCAGACAGTTTATCTCTAATTTTATTCAAATGGATCGTTTAGGCCCCCCATGCCAGTGGCACTTGCCAAAAGGCTGGATTTACTCTGACTAAACAGATCCACTGTGACTGATAGATCATGAATAATCCCCCAAGATTTGGTTAGACAGAGGAGCCAATAAAGGTTTCTCTCTTTGGGACTGTCAAGGGTGAGCAACTGATTATGTGACCTGTCCAGGAGTGAAGTCAGCTTTATAAGCACTATTAACAGCATGGCTTACTGTACCAATAATAAAAAACAAAAATGTTATCTTAAAATTGCCTTGTATTATTCAATTAGTATAAGGACGATTTTCTGCTTTCTTAGCGTGAAGATCACAGGAAAAGAACCTAAAGGGAGTACAGTTTAACATCTGCCTGGTGGACAAACACACATGCATCTCTTTGCTTGACGTATGGATTCATGATATCAGCCGTGCCGATGCAGACAAAGACCAGTTCTATTCCAAACCATATCGGCACAGGAAGCCCTTCTGTCCTGCTTTGATCTGGCATTGCTTGAAGGGCAGTTAGGGACATGTCACAGATTCTCCGTCTCCTCGCAAAGATTCTGAGCAAAGATGTAGAAACCACCAGAGGGATAGTGTTTTTGTCCGGTCTCCACCCATTCTGTGAGTCTTTGTATTCAAACTGTCATTCTTACTTTTGCTAAAATAGGCACTCGTGGCTTGGTAAAGCTCTTTTGGTTTAAAATGAAATATCATAGACTCGTAGTGCATAGAATTCAATACGTCGCTTGTTCAATGATTTAGTTGGCTAAATATTTTTCCCCTCAAAAGCAATTTCGTTTTAGTGCATGAAATTATTCATGCCGATCCAGTGACCACAAGGGGGCGCACTTATCCTTTACCAGTGTGCTTGTGGGCTCAGAGGGAGCCAGACAGCCATGAGTCCATAGCGGAGGAATAGTGCAGTCTGACTCAATCTATTGTTCCATCAGATCATGAAGTACAGTGTGTGGAGACGCATTGAGCACAATCCACCAATTTAACAAATCTCTCAACAACTAACAAACATGTGACCACATGCAGACAAGCAGCCATTGCACAAACACACCAAGAGACAATCTCTTTCTTTATCGGGAGGCGCATGCAGGATTACAATTCACCCACACAATAAAGCCGTCAAATAAACTGAAAAGCGAGGACTCCAAAAGTGTAAAATAAGTGTACAGGCAGAGGGATGGCTAGGTCTACACTTTCCTTTTTATACTTGTTCCTCCCTGTGCCAGTGAAGGATTTGGAATCTTACTCCTGTGATTTTCCCCCCTTCGTGAATTAATTAGTCTCTGCCAAGGCTGGCCACATTTGTCATTCGAATTTATGCTAATGAGCGGCGAAGTCTCGTCGACGAGCTGATAGGCCAGAGCAGCTGGTCTGTCCTTACGGGCCCTAACTATCCTCCTCCCTCTTCCCTCTAGCTCTATCTATCATTCTTTACTCCTTTGGCACCTCCTCTCTCTTTCTCTCTTTTTTTTGGCACCCTCTTCTTCTTTTCTTCTCTGCTGGCTCCCTGTCTTTTTCTCCCCCTCATGGTGTCCTCACCCCTCCCACTACCCATGCTGGCCCAGGCTCCATGACCTGTCACTAGAGAGGGGTCTGTCCATGTCCCAGGCTGATAAGGCAGCTAATTATCCACCACTTCACAGACTGGGGAAGTGGATTGCGGAACACACACACACACACACACATACAGACACACAGACAGCAAGAAGACCAGCAAGCGGCACAGAGGCAAATGATTGCATAGCTATAGAAGGTAGCATTCTTTACAATCAGAATACCGAGTACCACAATTCTGATGAAAAGGGAAGACTTGAGCTGACACTATAATGTTCGAAACACTGAACTATTTATAGCTTTTTTTTGCGTTTCCTAACAAAGTGTTCCAATACCACCAGTTCTTCAAATGTACAAATAATAAAGTCTAATTACCTCCCTACATTGGAAACCTTGTCTCTGAAGGTTGCTCTGGCTGAGGATACATTTTGTTTAAGTTTAATACACATTTTTCTGCTTCTTCAGATGGTGAGTGTAGACATTTGTTAGGTGTAGCTGCAATAATGCAATATACGATGTGTGAAATTGCATCCTTACGGTGACAGTCACGTCTTTCCTTAAAGATGCAAATGAAGTTAATATACTGTAAGTCCATAAAAAAGAGAAAACACTAAGAAAGCATGAAAATATAAATAGTGTGGGGAAAGGATCGACTGGGTCTGAAACAAAGTATTTGTATCTTATACAGGCTGACAGTCCCCCCCCCCTTCAACAGTGGGCTGGTGTAAGTAAAAGCAGCTTGAAAAGTTGGTGGTGTATCTTGGCAGCGATTTGAGGGTCTGAGCAGAGCACTCCCAGTCTCTCCATTTGGTGGAGTAGACATAAGCACTTTGCAGCTCTCTGTCTGTAATTTTCAAACGCATTGCTGGGGAGAAAGTAGCCCACGTAATGCTTTGTGTTGCCTTTTCCAGCTTGAACTTTGCTTCAAGTGGGAGTCAAATGGCTGAGACAGTGTATTATTAGACAAATCAGCAAGCAACAGTGTGCATTTACTTTCTCCCTCAGCCTAGTTTTACAGAGCAAAGTGAAATATCCCACGCATTTTCTGACCTATCTATCAAAATTTTAAATGTGATTACACAAATTCACAGGACCGTGAATTACCTTTTCTGTCTTTTGTCATGACTGCAGGTATTATTTTGTAATGACAAAGGTGTGCCATGTAAAACAAGAGGCTTAGACCATAATTAAACTGTTATGAACACAATAGGATGCAAAGCTATATACATTGTGGATTGGCAAGCAAAAAATGACTAATACACGAACATAATGAATGAAAAATTACCAAAGGCTTCATAAATGTTTTATGTTTATATATTTGCCTATAGTGTTTAATTGTGTTATCTGAACAGTGTTCTTTCCTGTCCGGTACTACAACAGTAAATCCGGGATATCATGTTTTAACAGGTCTGTGTTAATTAATTTCTATAGTCATTATTACTGACATTATTTCTTTTTAGCATAAAACATATTCTGGAGACAGCCAAGACTATAAAGACACTGGTCATTGACATGAAATTAACCTACTGACTCAACACATTTAACCTCTTAATTCCAACCTTATCTACGTTGCCAGTCAGAGCAACCACCCAAAAAAAATCCATGAACTATAGAGTTATTTCATTTTGCTGTGAATCGGTGTGAACCAAGAACATATAAACTGTTGTATAACGATCTTGGGAAAAAGAACATTTCTTGTTGGTGATGGAGAAACCATGGCATATACAGTTAGGTCCGGAAATATTTGGACACTGACACAATTTTCATAATTTTGGCTCTGTACACCATCACAATGGATTTGAAATTAAACAACTGAGATGTAATTGAAGTACAGACTTTCAGCTTTATTTCAAGGCGTTGAACAAAAATATCATATGAAAGGTTTAGGAGTTGCAACATTTTATTTCAGGGGCTCAAATGTAATTGGACAAATTAACACAATCATAAATAAAATGAGCAGTTATTGCCTGCTTAGGGTTCTCGACAAAGTCTGGAATGCATGGACATCACCAAACGCTGGGCTTCCTACTTTGTGATGCTTTGCCAGGCCTTTAGTGCAGCAAATGTATTTTGGCATTGTCTGATCTGGCCTTTCTATTCTTGAGGCTTACGAATTGTTTGCACCTTGTGGTAAACCCACTATATTTGCTTTCGGCATGTCTTCGCTGTATGGTACACTTGGATAATGATATGTCTACCTCCTTCACATTGTCCTTCACTTGGCTGGATGTTGTGAAGGGGTTTTCCTTTGCCCTGGAAAGGATCCTACGATCGTCCTCCGTGGACGTCCAGGCCTTTTTGTGTTGCAAAGCAAACCAGGGCGTTCTTTTTTTCTTCGAATGTATCAAACTGTTGATTTGGCCACTCCTAATGCTCTTGCTGTCCCTCTGATGGATTTTCTTTTTTTTTTTACCTGTTATCTCTTTGATGGATATTTTATTTGCAGCGTAAGGTTGGCCTATTTCACTTGCATTGAGAGCTCCTTTGACTGGATGTTGTGGGTTCACAGCAACAGGTTCCAAATGCGAATGCCAAACCTGGCATCATCTCCAGAACTTTAACCTGCTTTATTAATGAAGAAATAATGAAGGAAAAGCCAACACCTGTCCATGAAACAGTTTTTGAGTCAACTGTCCAATTACTTTTGGTCTTTTGAAAAGGAGATACGCCTTTTTTTTTACTGAATGGTGCATCATAACCATAACAACTTTTATTTCATACAAGTTGCCTTCTGGGCCTTGATGTTGGTGGGACAGTGCATTAAGAAAGAAGGTTCCAGAAAGGTTTGATCCGGTTCAATTCCGGGCTCTGGCCGAACCTCTCGAGGACATTCCCAGATTTGTCCGGAAGCCACTCCAGTGAGGTCTTGGCTGTGTCTGGTTCTTTATCCTGTTAAAAGGTAGCCCTTCGCCCCAGTCTGAAGTCCTTGGAACTCGGGAACAGGTTTCTATCAAGGATCTGTCTACTTTGCTCAGTTCATCTTTCCCTTGGTCCTAATTTGACTCCCAGTCCCTGCGGCTGTAAACCATCCCCACAGCATTGTACCGCCACCATTTTAAGTAAACTGAATTATATGCCCTTGTGACAACTGGTTATTTCAACCTTTCTGAAAAGTTGAAATTACCTCCAGATAACACCATATAACACGATCCAAACATGTAACACAGTAATTTTAGCCTGCAAGTTAGCCAGCCAGGTAATGTCACTACTTTGCTATAGACTCACAGCAGTAAATCCACTGAACACAAATTGCTTACTTTTGCAGGCCTTTATAAGTATAAGAAATAGCAACCAGATCTCAGGCTAAATAAATTTTTTAGCAGTACAATACTGACAATTCTTGTTTTGCATGCCCTCTGGTAGGCAGACAATGTTAGCTAGGTAACTAACTGTGCTAACATTGCAATTGTTGTTTGTCCTTTTTGTAACATAATGATATTGCATAGATCACTAGCTAGCAAGATGACAAAATCGCTATCCCTAATCCCATACCACCATTGCCAGCCCATATCAACTTTGATATCTAGCGTTTCATAAATGACTAGCATGTAAGTTGTTTTCTTGCACAACAAAGCTTCCTAACTATATAAATACTCAACGCTCATGGCACAAAATAGTTGATTTAAGAAAATGTAAGAAAATATGTATATTTTTTATATGTATTCACTACCAGCGGCCTAGACCAGATAGGTAGCTTGAAGAAAGTATATAATATAGTGTTGTGTGTACTCTAAGCAGGCCTACCGTAGCCAGCTACCTACCATCCTGTTGCCTGTGACTAGTTCATTTGGCAAGCAACAAGGAAGTGGATGCCTTTTTAAATGCTCAATTGGTGAACATCACTAGCAAAAATGTGTCCCTTTTCTACTTTTTTCTCTTTGTTTCATCTATACGGAGCCCACAAAAATATTTAATATGTACAATTGTTAAGCTGAGTCATCGTGCCTTGTCATTATATCAAAGTCATAAGTCAAATGACACCAGGCAAACCCATTAAAAACATTTTACACGTATTATGAATTTTTGTGTAATATTACTATAAAACATATATCGGGGCAGACATATATTTAATCGGTCAGTTTCTGCCTTGAGAGGGCTTGGTCCTGCTATGACAGAGCCTCAGCTGTCACAAGCCCTAAACCTATTACCTTTTGACAGCTGGGGAAGTCAAGGTGTAGCACAAATTCATTTAGTCCTCGTAATTGGCTTAGTATGGAATGCTAGGAAGACTCCATATTTATACTTAATCAAATTACATTGGGAACTTTGTGTTTGTCACATCGTTCCGAACTCCCTAGAGTGTCTTTAGTAATTTGGCTGAGATGTATTCCTCCTACTCAAAGAGAAGAGTGAAGACTAATGCCATTTTGAGGGGATTATTGAGATCTTTCAACCCATCTTCGGGGAGTGAAAAAAATAGTAAAACACAGAGGCTTTCTTAACTTTCTCTTTTTCTCACCTCCTTTTCTCCCTCTCCCTCCTCTCCTTCTCCCATATTCCTCCTCAAAGCACCGAAAGCCATATTATGTGCTTGTCAAGATGGATAAACCCCACAGCCAAATGTTCAGATGAAAACAAATAACTGGGAAACATTCATGTAATCGTTTCTGCCAGAGAAAGGCTTTAACAGGAACATAAACACTTTCTGGAGATGTGCCTCCATGTGCTAATTCCCTTGCGCTTTTGTTTGCGACTCATTCAACTTCAGGACCATTTCATACTGCACCGTGATGGGATGTCACCAATGAAGACACGCTTAAAAGTACTCACTGACATGCTTTGCAGAACTTAACACAGAAAAAAGATTTCAAGGGTTTGCCAACATACCACCCGCCTCTACCTACTGAAAATTGAGATATATACTCTCATCATAAAAAAGAGAGAAAAAGAAACCCTCCCCAAAACGTCTGTCCCTCATCGATATGGATACATTTTTCCATAACAATTTGATAAAACAAATGGAATAAATAAACACAAAGGGACATAGCCGAAGACAGAATACACTACATTACATCAATGTCATGTCCCAGATTCTTGTTGTCTGTGCTAGTAGTTTTTCTCTGGGGCTGCGTAAGCTAAGTTTCACATTAGAAAGCCTTACACTGTTACACAATGCTCATACTTCCTGGACAGGCCAACATGCCGTAGCCAAAGTGTTCCCATGGTGGTGATAGGCTGTACCCCCTGGTGGCCAATCGCAACTGACAGAGGAAGTAAACATGCTTTTAATTATGTCAATTGTGTTGTTACCTCATTCAACCTAATTCTAAAGGGCTTCCTAATGCTGACACTTTGAAACTTGCCCACATTTAATCGCTTGGATATACATTGTCATCCACGTCATAGAAATAATATTTTTCTTTCAGTATGGAATAGATATTTAATACTGTGAAAATACATACACACACACACACACACACACAAACACAAACACACACACACCTAACCTTTCCATTCTGGTCTCTGATGGTGCAATAATGCCTCTTTCAGCACACGCACTTTGTAAAAGCTTGAGAGCGGCTGAGCAAGATTGAGAAAGAGAGAGACATGGTATGAAAGATACGTTTTGAGAGAAAAAGCTTTAAACTCTCTTCTTTTAAAATATTTATCTGAGAAGACATCCAAGTTTCCCTGCTTTTAAAATTTCCCAGAGTTCTTTTGCCTCCACTTAGTCTTCATGGACAGTGCCCTAAGTCCATTTCTCTTTTTAACCCAGCTTTGAAACCAAAAGCTCTGTATCATTATTATCTCAATTAAAACCTTGCGTTTTCAGTTAAAGTTAGATCAAAATCAACAAATCACGTAAAACATACATGACTTTCAGCAGTAAATCAACAATTATTTTATATTTAAATAGTGAAATGGAGCAGCTCGAGAATCGATTTCTCTTTGGCAGTCAGAAGTCTAAGATGAAAAAACCCCTATGTGATGTGGTTGAATTCCCGAGCAGTAAAGGAAAACCTTAAATCTTGGTGGTGGGTAAATCCCAAAAACTAACACAGGTCTTGTTAAAAGGGAGCATTGAGAAGTCAGAGCTTCAGCCTAGCTGGATTTCAAAGTGATGTAATACACACAAAACGAAAATAGTAACTATATGAGGAGATGTGGCCATGAACTCTGTCTAGGGAACTAATTCCATCTCTGCCCTTTGATGAGTCAAACTAGAATACGGACCAATCAATGAAAGGAATTGAATATACGCATGTGATTGGAAAAAATATTGGAAAATCATATAATTTAGACAACTACTAATATTGGCTCTACTATAAAGTCTCTATTGTAAAATATCAGTGTTTTATAGGTCAGACAAAAAGTTAGTACTTTTATTGGACTAATATTAATTGGTAGGTCAGTATGCTATGACCTCACTTCTGACCTGTCAGCATAGACATTCCGTGTTGATTGGCTGTTTCCACTGGTGAATGGTATGTGGTGAGCCAGACATCTAACTTATCAACATCTAAAACTAAACTTTTCTGAACTTAGTATCATCAACCAAATGTATAATAAAACATTTTATAATCACTGTTTGGGCTCCTAATTAATAATATTGCTATCAATATTCGTAATAACAATTATTACATGATCAACTGAAAGGTCTGTTACGGTAAAACAACAACTTGTCAATGAGGCTGGAGAGAACTGAGCAGTGACAGAGTGCCGTCCATGCGATGGCATGTTGTCTGATCAGTGGGCAGACAGCTAGGGCCTGGGCCTGGGCAGGCCAGCTGGCCAGACGACATGGTGGCCTCCCTGGTGTTGATGTTGTGTAGTGGAGGCAGGGCTGGATTGGGCTTCAGGGCCACCAGGCCTCCCCTGGAGTTTGCTGCTCCGGCTAAATGGACCAGATCAATCACGCCTGACGGCCCTGTGACACTGAGTTAAGGTTCCATGGCGCACTGCCTCACTTTTGGACACTGTCGCCCCTACCAATGCTGGCAGACGCGTGGCGATCCTTCCTAGGGCTCGCCAAGCAGATGGCGCGGGCAAGGACGACGGTGGCACGTCTCCACCGAATGTCCCGTCCCTGTCCAGCACGAGATGGAGGGAGAAAGGAGAGGATGGGTGGATGGGTGACTGATGGATGGATGTTATAGTACGTGGTAGGGTAGTGCAGACTGGGCATGGTTAGTTCTGGATGTGTACTGCCGGTGGCAAAGGGTATAAAGGGGAGGGAGACTGAGACGGTCAGCGGTGCAGTAGGGTGACACGTCTGAAGTCTAACTGGCACGGCTTCTGTCAGTGTGTGTGTGTGTGTGTGTGTGTGTGTGTGTGTGTGTGTGTGTGTGTCTCCCTGGTGATGCCCGCAGCCCTGAGCTCAGTGCAGTCCTGAGACAGGCAGGGCATGGCTGGGGCCGCTGACAGACTGAGAGAGAGGCTGAAGGAAACGTTGACCCAAATCACCATGTGGGAGGCAGACTGTCACAAAATCAACAACACAAACGGACATTTTACAGACAAACAAAATATTTTCATATCAGTCAAGACTGTAATAAGATATTTTTCACACACACAGACACACACACGCACACACACAAACTAATTCCAGCAACGCCTGTTTGATAGCTTAATAGCATTTGGATATGTCAATGTTGTGTGTTTAATTGTTTATATATACTGCCAGCAATATCCTACAGTCTGTGACCTAATTCTACTGTATACGGTACCTCCCTCGAAGATTCTCCGACCTGGTTCTGAGCCAACCACTGTTCAGCAGAATAATAGCAATACCAGATGTAGTGTCACGAATGACAAGGCAGGTAGCATTACAAATGCTCATATTTTATCTTCCTCTTGGTAGATAGGTTTGTAGGTTGGAATAAGCTTTGGCACTCACAATACACATGATATTGCTTCTGTATTACTTTACAAAACGAGATGGAGAACCTGACATGGTTGTCACATTGCTTTGTTTACTTGACAACAATGAAGCCTCCCACTTCGGCCTTGTACTGTGTGTGAGTGGGAAGGATCGTTGTTTTACAAAGTGCCACATTTCTAAAACCCCCGCACTCTCCATGCTTATCTTGTGGATGGCTATTACGAAATCACTGTTGCCTGCAATGCTTTTTTGAAGCAATTATGTTAGTATTCATTTAGAGTTGCATTGAATTGATGCACCAGTTTAACCTGCAGAGTGATACACAGTACAGATGGCTATTAGTTACCCCTGGAACATAAGTATTTCTAGAATTAATGACTCATTAATCGTTCAAACGCTCATGTATTTAACATCTGTCTATTGCAGAACTGAAAGACAATGCTCTGCACATTATTTTGTTTTTTGGCCACGCCTTTATTGTCACACAAATGACATTTCTCTGAGACTAACCGATCAACTGGCACTCAACCATATGAATTTGTCTTTCATCAAAGCACAGGGAAGCAGGGATATACAGAATGGCACACACAATGCAAAGAGGGCACATTGCTTTTCTTAAATAATATTACCTTTTTTATAGATTGTAATTTGCTAATTATTTTTGTATATTTTTAGCCATGTTAAAACTGAACATCTTTTATATTCTTCTCACATAACGTCTGTAATGTTAAGACCTACGGAAAAGTCGTTAATGTATCACGTCCAATAAGCCTGGATACTGACCAGCACAGGGCTTTAGCTATAGCCCCATGACACATCCAAATATTTATCGGAGTCATCTTGTCCAGGTTACGGCTCGAGCTCTGGACACTGTAACTAATTGGGAACTTTTTTGGTGTTATCTCTCTCCTCTCTCGTTGGTTGAAAGGTAAACAGGTTGTTATGAAAGTGCCCTTATGGCAGTGAGGGGAAAAAAAAATGCAAGGCCATTCTGGAACTTACCCGGCATGTCTCCTGAATAAGTAATGGCCCTGGACATGTAGCGGTTAGTCGCGGTGGAAGCAGGTCCCTGTGTCAACCCCGCCTCTGTTTGCGTTGTGCATATTTCATAAGATGGTGGAGGCGGGGCGGAATAAAAGGCCCCTGTACAGATCCTGCTCTGTTCACTGTCATGGCTCTGCTACTATTAATAATAGCAAGTGTCCTCTCCCTGATAGAGGGCCCTGCTGTTCTCCCCCTGCCTTCCTGTATTTGACAACAAAATTGAGCCGCTGCTGTAGCCATTAAAGCCTTGAAGGACACTACGCAGGTTGCTGGGTGTTAGCTCAGACAATTACAACACACTGTTTCCTTTACACTGTCCAGGTGACCACAGGTTCCAGTGATCCAAAGTGGGCTTTTTTATTTTTATTTAATTGGGCTATTTATTCAACAGACATGCAGAATGCTAGCGTCCAGGCAGCAATACAGGTCGTTATTTTGTTGGTCTTAACAGTGGAAAGTTATTAAATGTCAATCAATGGCCTTCCTCTGATCATCGTGTCATCATGGAGGTCATCTCATCTAGATAGATCTTGTTTACTGTTTGCTCAAAAACACCCTGCATTATTAATGGCCAGGAAGGAAGAGGGCCCTCAGAGCTATGGTCGTCTGCAAAGCTGCTGATTAAAAGACACAAATGAAAATGGCAAATGCTTGTGAAATGTGCGAAAACATAATAGAACATTACGCCCATGGTAAACATTTGTGTCTCCAAAACAAACCTTGCACTTCCCAAAGCATGACAAAATGACCAGCGCTTGTTCCCTAATAATAACAGAACTTCCCTCAGAATGTAGGCGGAGAGGAGATCATGATGTGATGGGTTTGTCTGATTCCCTAAATTGTTTAACACAAATTCTTATTAACCAGCTTTGCAAATCTTCTAACGTTAATGCATTTATTTCTCATGTCAAAAGGGGATCCATTCATATCATCAAATGAAATGTTGGCTTACCAGCAGCCCAAGATTTTCCAAATTACAATGAAGAAAATGTTTAAGTTCATAGTACCGGCGTCAAAACTGATTGGATTAGAAGGAAAACTACATTTGGATCAGCTTTTGCGCAATAAAACCTCCCTTAATCTAACAATGTCTATGGTACCAACTTCAATCAGCTTCTAGAGCGATACTATGATGTACAGCTGAAACTTTGAAGGCTGTTTGTTACATTTTAACAACAAATAAACACAGTGCCAATTGGGCTTATCATTTTACACATGCTATAGATCTTGACATAATGAGAAAATATAGATAATAGCCTATTTGTAAAATATAATTATTATTATTTAACTATACTGTGTAAAGCCTTACAGGCCCAGGGAGCCTAAATATGTTTTATTTCAGTAATCACTGGTTTATTTTCAATCTTGTTTTATTCTTTAATTGTTTGTAAAATTTGTAAAGGCATTAGCAACTTTGTTAAATGATAGAAAGTAACATGATTATATGTTCAGCTGAGATCCTTGGTGAATAAAGTTATGCGGAATGGCAGAAAAGCATCTACGTTGCGTGTGTTCTTAGGCAGTGATTAAATAACAAGCGTTGTCTAGTGCAATTTTAGTAATGATGGCTTTGGGAAAAAGCTCAGAGATTTGACAACGCTCCTACCAAGGTTTAATGAACTTAGCTTTAAAGTGCTCTTTGGAAACCGGGCGCAGAACATTTAAAAGAGAAAACATCACTTGAGATCTATATTTTCTTGCCTACCACCATTATGGACATCATACATTTTTTTTAAGTTTAGGTTTGGGGACACTGAGAAGGATTGTTTAAATCAAAACAAACCTCTTAGATTTAGTCAGTTTTTAGCAATACCGTTCTGTAAATAGATTCCAAACACACAAGGAATGAGTTGCAATATGTATAACCTGTTGCCAGAGAACAGACAACTTGTCTATAGAGCCTCCTGAGCAGACTGAAAAAAGAAGCAACAGACAGATAGTTGGGCTCTGTCTAGATAAATCTAAAAATAAAATGTTCAGGTCAATTCTGTTTGCTCTTCTCTCCTCATATAGGGGTCCATGGAAGGCAATGGCCACGCGGTCTACAGCCACAGGCCAGGGAGCCTCGAGCCGGGTCCCATCTGACTGTCCCTTTGTGTGTTTTAAAGTGTGTAGGTGTGTGTGTTTCTATGTGTGTGTGTTTGCGTGTTTGTGTGGTGTGTGTGTATGTGTGCGCACAGGACTCATAGAACAAAAAGCACTTTTACTACTGACACACACCGCCCCTGCGGCGGTCATAGCACAATTTCCTCAAGCCACAGAGAAAAAACATGTCCTCTCTGTCCTCAGAAATCCCTGCTGTATCTCCCCCGTTCCGCACGCGATCAGGGAAGGGCTGCAATTGATCCGTGAGGGGAATTGAGATAACGTATGGAGTGAGGTGAGATGAGTGTGAACGTGATTACAGGAGTGATCAGACAGGTCAGGCTGGAGTGGATAATTAGTCTGGACTGTGTTGAGTGGAGAGAGAGAGGGGCCCACCCCAGGCTGTGCCGAGAGACTGTGCTGAGTAGGCAAGCGTCTCCACCCTTCTCTGGGACCAGCATATAGCCTGCCGCTGTGCCTAGGCAACCAGTCTCAATATTGTGCACACATAAGCTTGTGCTTCTCTCTAATTTACTTTCAACCAGGGTTAACCATTGCCTTGATGATGGGACAGAGTTTCTCTGTATAAAAAATAAAAATATAAAAGCTAGGGAAAAAAAGCTTGCCCAGTTTAGTCTTGCTGTTTGCAATTTCCAAGCAGCAAGACTTCTCTCAAGTTTTTACTCCAGCTTCATTCCCCTGCGCGACTCTTGATCTGGTTTGAAGTATGTGACCCTCTGTTGCTCTTCCCGGCACCTTGAGCATGTAATTACACAGGTTTCAACTCACAATGCAGGTGGCATAATTAATCAGATTTCATAAATCCCTTTATATAATTTATTTTATTTACATTTGGTGATCATCAAATTTTATAAAATATTAGATTGAGTACTGGAAGTTCTAAAGTCAAACACTTTATAGTTTCTAGAACAATCAAAAATGACTCATTGGTAAATATGCCAATCATATTTAATAAATATTGTATAAAGCCCTTATAAAGCCCTTTACCTCAGCAATTGTCACAAAGTGCTGGTACCTAGGACATGCTCAAGGAGCAAGCAGCACCATCCACACTAGCAGCACCAGTTCCTTCGCTGTCCCAACCCACTAATCTGTCACTGAAACCATGACTCTATACTACTCCATTCTCAACTTGCATTATCTTTTATCTCACTTCAATCCCTTTCATCACCCCTCTGGGCCCATCCTCACCGCTTTCCCATGTCCATAACTGCCCCTCTCTTGTCAGACGAGGATCTATCGCTCCTATGACAGCCAGCAGGTGTCTATACGTCCTGTGTCTGAAATGTGTCTTGCAATGCGATAATAACAAATTCAGGTTGCACTGTAAACATGTCTACCTGTAAAATGAAGTATCTTCATAAAAAAACATACTGAAAGCATCAAACTTTGATGCTACCACCAAGCACATTCAGGGCATATCATCAAAACATTTCAGAAGTCTGGAACTGTTGCAAATTTGCCAAGAAGCACAGTTATGTGCTCATCGTTCCCCATTAGGGTGAGGAAGATGGTAAAAGAGGTATAAAGAATCCAAGGACCGTTGTTTCAGAGCTGTATCGTCAAGTGTAATTTTTGGGTTGTCAACATTCAAAATCAACTGTTAGAATCCACAACCATGTCAACAAGCTCTGGAAGGGTCGCACAAAGAAGCTCTTACTGAGTTTCCAGAGCTGGGCCTTTCAATAAGACTGTGGGCCCAAACAAACATCACAATCAATGTTTTACAATGAACATCTCTGTCTGGACTTAAATCCAATTGCTATTTTGTGATTGGAATCAAAGAGGGCAGTCCAAAAGCACAAACCCAAGACTATCAAGGATCTCATAATGTGCTGCATTGAGAAGTTTTCCAAGATCCCTCCAAATGAGTGCTTGTCAGACCTTATGGTAAGATGCTCATTGCTGTTGTCCACTCCAGGTTAGACGTCACGGAATATTGATTGGGGTGCCACTAGTTTTGAAACCGATGTTGTGCAGGTCAAAATCACACCACTGTTTGGGCGCCACTATTTTAATGACGGAGCAGCACAACCGGAAATGCAGGAGCAGTATTTAGGGAAGTGGTGGTCCATCGTATGATGCCTCAAGGCCCACTTGAGGCGCACGTCGCCAATTCAGAGCCAGTAGCGAGCCTCATCTTGTTTTCTCACGCATGAGCCCAGCTAGATGGCGAGCTTTTTGCAGTGAGTGTAGGTAATGGTCCGCCCTGGCATGGAGCTCAATCAAAAACAAAGACAAACTGTGTTCATTTCCTAAAGATGGCCAGGAGAATAGACTTGGTTTTTATCACAATTGTGAGTGTTCATCTGCAGTTTGCTTTTGTTGCTTTCTTGTTCCTATCATTTTGAATACAATGTGTAAAATATTATTTCAACTATACATCACTGGTTGTGTGGTATAAACGAAGGTAATGAATTGCATTTGGAAGCATTGGGTACATACTGTACGTGTTGAGGTGCATTTCATTTATTGCTGCATGCTGGACATCGACTACAGCTTCTCTGTGACAGCATGTGCTGTCCGTGGTTTTGAAACAATGCGAGTAGTTGTGTGGTTGAATTTATTCTGTCACTATTTGATTGACTGTTGGCAAATGTTTCTTTGAAACAACGCAAGTATTTTCTTCAAATGTGGTTCCTGCCATGGATATTTGTAACTGTTGTGTAAAGTCTGCTTCTTCTGAGCCACACCCGATGCGTGGCTTAGGACCGTTGTACTCTGTCATCAAAGAATTGCTTCTACATAGAAGTTCACTCTCTGTATGCATTAAATTAGATCTTCTTCCTATACTTCAGGCCTAGCTCCAATAGTCACGTTTCACCACTGCTTCTTACTTCAGGCCTAGCTCCAATAGTCACGTTTCGCCACTGTTTCTTATGTCAGGCCTAGCTCCAATAGTCACGTTTCGAAACTGCTTCTTACGTCAGGCCTAGCTCCTATAGTCACGTTTCGACACTGCTTCTTACGTCAGGCCTAGCTCCTATAGTCACGTTTCGACACTGCTTCTTACGTCAGGCCTAGCTCCTATAGTCACGTTTCGACACTGCTTCTTACGTCAGGCCTAGCTCCAATAGTCATGTTTCGCCACTGTTTCTTATGTCAGGCCTAGCTCTAACAGTCATGTTTCGCCACTGCTTCTTACGTCAGTCCTAGCGCTCATAGTCACGTTTTGCCACTGCTTCATATGTCAGTTTTTCTCAACACATTACACAATTTACAGCAAAGATTTTTATCTTTAATATATTTTGTTAATCCCAACATGTGATTTAAGACCTACCGTAATTTTTTGGAGCAGTGCACTTATCTCTCTCTTTCTGTCTTACCATCTCTCTCTCTCTCGCTCTCTCTCTCTCTTATCTTCACCTGAGAGGTTCAGCTTCTTTAATGTCTCCCTGCCTCTGTTGTTGTGCTACGGGATATTACACACATTATCTCCCAGACGAAAGGTTACCCTGGATACAAGGCCATTACTTCATCTCTCAGCTTGTGGCATTTTCAGCCACAGCCTTTAATTACATCATTCCAATGGCCCAGTTCATTTGGGATTTGAATAATTGTGTGGTGAACCTGTTATGAACCCCGCGGAGTATGGTGGTGGTGTACCTTGAATGGTAGACCAGTGTAATGAAGCAATATGCAATATTAGTTAGACCTTATGATGGAACGGACAGCATTTTAGTTTAATTAAATTATGAAAATATGCCCTTGTACACTTCAAGGAAATATAGGCATTTTTATTTCTACTTTCTTCTTCTCATATACATTTTGTTTGGCCTTTGTTACAATTCTAAAGCAATATTCTGCGTGTAGAGTAGGAATGCAGTGGAGACTTTGGACAGTCAATAAAATATCTAGAAAAGTTGTTCATATTGTCCTTTCTGATCAAACTTTAGCAATTTGTCCAGAACGCCACAGCCCATCTGGAATTCAACCATCAATGTCCCCATGTCAGCCCACTTCCCCATGCACTCAACTAGCTATTTGTTGGTGCTTGCAATCATTAAAGACAATGGTAATTGCCACAGAGCAGCAAATTTGCTAGAAAAAGGCAGCACTTTTCCCAAGACCAAGATTGTATTTTGTTAAGGTTATTTAGGCTTTATTAGCGCAACGACAGCTGTGAGAAGAGATGGGAAAGGACTTGTCTAATCTAAGAAAATAGGGAAAAGTTCACCAACTGTTACTGTATAACAGTGCGACCCTTCCAGGAGTTTTCACCCTGAATCTCATGCACTGCTGTAAATAAAATTGCAGGCATTATGGCTTAGTTCATAGAGCCGTGAATACATGCTTCCAAAGTCCGCAAATTATTATACTAAGGACAGTTTACGTCAAATGATAATTTCAGCACTTACCAAATGGACAGCACCGTCGCTTTGTTTAGCTAAATAAATCAAAATTAGCTATATAATTTGTCAAAGAATCTTCTTTCAGATAGCTGTTCAAATGCTTCTTTGGATTGGCTAAGGGGACCTTTGGAGAGGTGTGCAATTGACCAGCACCATCGAGGCTAGGGGGGTTGGTAATTTAAATGAATACCTAGACTTGTTGTGCTTTAGTAACTACTTGTGGTTGCTTTGGTTTAAATGAGCTCAATTGAGCTACTTAGAAGTTCAGCCAATTAGTTCCCTCCACTGCGTAAGGATTGCGGTCTTGACTTCCTGGTTGAGTGAGCAGTGTAATAATAACCGGAACGAATCAGATGTGCTTCCGAGGACTCATATCTCAACGACAACTATCCGATCTCTGCTGGGGGTTACTACGATCAATTAAGGTCTCTCAAACTGGGTAACACGAAATTGAGGAGAAATTAGGTAAAAACTGATTTGTCATGTCACATAGGCTTATGCATTTGGACAACATTAACTTAAGATACCTTTGTGGAACAATCATAAAAGTAAGTACATTTTACTCAAGCATCTATCAGCAGAGTCAATATTTGCAAATGAGCAGCACAAGAAATATCATACAGTGGATATTTGAGTGGCATTCAATGTTCAGTGTAGACTAGGAGTCAAGAGTGTTGGGCTGGTGAATGAAAGTTGCTAGTTCTAATCCCCCTGCTGACAAGATGGAAAAGTGCTGTTGTCTTGTTTCTGGTGAAGACCGCTATCCCTGAGTGCTCCCATGTTGTTGTTGTAAATACAAGTCAGTTATTAGTGTACTTAACAGTAAAATAACTTTAAAATGACTCAATGAACAGCAGGCAGCAGCTGAAAGACAGTCTGATATTTTCTTCAAAACACAATTGTGGGAAGAATTGTTTGGATGAGTCAGTGCAACTGGAATGTATGTGGACTATAATTTCCTCCCAGGCTACAATCTGCGTCTCTACTGTTTTCAATGGCCTGTTGCTTTTATCGATTTCAGTAGCCTACACTGTATGGTAGACATGTCAGAGTCAGGGCAGCCCATTATTTTGGTCATTTGTGTGGTATTAAAACATATTGTGTCACCAGTTATGTAAAATTATTTTTAATTATATGGAATAAATTTACTCATACAAAAACACACACATGCCCCTGTCTTTTTATGTGTTGTACTATTTACGCTGTACAGTATCCTTAGAAATGTGATTCTGTTTCTGGGTCTGGTTCTGCTCCAACCTTCAAGCTCCAACTGTTTTACTTAAAACAATGGCAATTTCATGGTTGCCAATGTTAAATACAGTTTTTACTTCCCATTTTGTTTTGCCATGTTTAAGTACACATAGCTAATTTCTGTACTGTAATTATTTGAATGGAGTTGTGATCGCATTAAACCAATTATGTAAACAAGGAGAGATCAGCTAACGGCCAAAGGGGTCATCGGGCGGGATCAGCCAAAGTTGTTTGATGTCCCACCCACTTGACAACATTAAAATGGCAGGCGATATGGTCATGTCCTTGCTAGAATATATTTTATTCCAGTCCTGTTCTCACTCTCTGAAGTGATCCAATGCAGGGTTGCATCATGTTACTGTGTCAAGCCAATTTGATACTGGTCTTTGTTCAATTAGTCCAGTGTTTCTCAACCCTGCTCCTGGGCGCACCCCTGCTCTGCAGGTTTTAGATCTCTCCCTGCTCTATCACACCTGATTCAAGTGATCAGCTCAAACAAGTCCTTCATGAGCTACATCAGTTATGATAGGGAGGGAAAGATCTAAAACATGCAGGGCAACAAAAATCTAAACACTAATGAAATAAAATAATTTGATTGGAAATTGTTAAAATTACAATTAGCCCTAGCCAAATTGCTGATGTTCAATTAGTCCCACTCCTAGACAGTACTGCTGACATACTAAATATCCATTGGTATATATCCATTGGTTAACAACAAGGGCACAACTTCAGAGTGGGTTGCATCACCATCTTTAAAGGAGAAAATCTACCTGCAAACACAATCTAATTTCAGCCAGTTCCATAATCAGATAAAGATAAAACTATTCTCCATTATTTTCTGTTTGTGGTCTGTGAAATCAGAAAAATGTGTGGTTAAACCTCATAGCTGGAGCTCATGATAATATTTCATAAAGTTTGGCAATGAGCAATAACCTTCCGATCGCCAAAACAGGCAATAGAAATGGATATTCTCATATCAAACACATCCATCTATCGGTATCATCATGACAGTGCAGGGACTCAGTAAAAATCTAAAAGTACCCAGGGTGCCGACTGAATAAAAGTCTCCCTTCCTGGAACAACCATGACACAAAGGAGTTCTCACTAACTTTCTTCTTGCAAACTTGGCCTTCATGAGGCCATAGAAATCTGATTGACATGCTTTGAGCTGGACGCAAGATTTCTACTGGCAATCGGTTGGACATTGTAGGAGTTTATCAACTATATTCACTTTGCAATTGATGTTGTTTAACAACTGATTCTTCACATTCTCATATTGAGTATCATATTTGTATGTGTACATCCCATTTCTGGCATCATGATGTCTATTCAGGAAGCAGGAACTGACATACAAATGAACATTCACACAGAGTATCTGTGCATTGAAACTTCGAGCTGAGCCGGGCGTGGGAGAGGCAGGCTGGTCAGTACTGATACAAAACCGGTTGATGGACAAGCTAATATCCTAATGTGGACACGATCTGTTCTGGTCAGTTTTACTATGGAATGGCGATGGACCTCTAGCTGTATGGTATGAAAATCTCTCAGTTTTCTCACTGAAACTGTGATTTTGTCTTTGTCTGTTTTGAGAAAAGTGCTTTCAACATCATTGTGGGCTAATACCAACTAAGGGTTTTTCTATGATTCACAGTATTGATTTCCTATATTACATGTACATACCATATTAATATATACACTGCTAGAAAAAAATAATGTGGTCATCAAAGTATAACACCAAGTCAATTGAACTTCTGGGATATCAATCTGTCGAGTTAGGAAGCATAATCGATTGTGAATCAATGTCACCTGTTTTGGTGCAAATGAAAGTGACAACAGGCACACAGGAGAGGCAACAGCAAGACAACCCCCAAAAAGGGAATGGTTTTACAGGTGAACAACAGAATTGGCAGTTCCGCCATTGAGAGCAGGTTCACACTGAGCACGTGACAGACGTGAAAGAGTCTGAACGTTATGCTGCCTGCAATATCATCCAGCATGACCGGTTTGACGGTGGGTCAGGGGGACATATCCTAGAAGGGTTGCACAGACGTCCAGGTGCTAGCCAACGGTACCCTGACTGCTGTTAGGTACCGGGATGAAATCCTCAGACCCATCGTCAGAGCTTATGCTGGTGCAGTGGGCCCTGGGTTCCTCCTGGTGCAGGACAATGTCCGGCCTCCTGTTGTCAGATTGTGCAGGCACCTAGAGTACACAGGAAGCCATTGAAACCATTGACTAAGCCTCATGTTCCCCAGACCAGAATGCGTTTGAGAACATCCGGGATGTTTTGTATTGGTGCATCTGACGCTGCCAAACTGTCCAGCAGCTCACTGATGCCCTGATCCACGTTGGGGTGGAGATCCCCCAGGACACCATCCGCCATCTCATCAGGAGCATGCCCAGACGTTGTCGGGAGTGGTGCATACAGGCACGTGGAGGCCACTACTGAGTCACATGAGTTGCTGTGATGAAATTCACGCTAGTTGGAACAGCCAGAGTTTTCAGTAATTACTTTTCGGTGTGAGTTTGAATCCAACCCTCAATTGGTTGGTGATTTTGGTTTTCATTGACTGTTATTAAGTAATTTTGTTCTCGACGAATTACTCAATGTTCAGTAAAATGATTTTTAGAATATATATATTAATTAATATATCTTTAATATATTTTCTTCATTTAAACCCTATGTGTGATTTTAGTGGTCCCTAAATTTTTTTGAGCAGTGTACTGTATATACTGTGGGTAAATAGAGCATTGGTAATATTTACCTGTAACTGCACAGATCAAAACATTCAGATACAGACAATTGCTTCCGTTCCTTACAATCAGAGAATAATGTGCCTATAATTCATTTCACTGCTTTTTAAATGGAAATATATTTAGTGCCAAATTTTAGCAAATTCATGAAATGATGTGATTAATCGCACTGCACAAAAAAATATCCGGGACAGACAAAGCACTGTGTGTTGGACTGGATAAATCATAAGCCAGTGGAATGGAATGGGCTCATTGTTTAAAACATTTTACAAAATTGGGTTTAGACATTCACATAAATTCACGCAATAATCTTAATCATGACACAAATCCACATTTTCAGGTATCATGCTATTGTTTCCTGCACACAAACACATTTGCATTCGCAAGCGCGCATGTGTATGTTCACAAACACAAAGACACTAACAAGCACACACACACACACACACACACACACACACACACACCCTAACACAAACACATACACAAACATGCGTACACTACCACACACATACACAAACACACATGCACTAAAACATGCACACACAGCAGCACTCTCCCACATGAGCAGAAATGTGTGTTATCTATTACTTACCATGCAAATCTGTTGATGGAGAAGCATGTCACAGCAGCTTAAAACACTGGCTGATTGAGTCAAGACAGCAGCAGGCAGCAGCATTTCATTACTTTCCCTCACAGCCGTTTCTCCATCAACGCTCCATTATGGGCCCAAAGCTCACTCTTTGTGGGGATTTGGTATTGTGTGCTTTTCATTTGAGAGCGGATCATATTTCAGGCAGGCAGCCCGCTTTTACAGTAACTCTTGATGACAATGCCATGGTACACAAATTACAGAGACACATTTCTCTATGTTCACATTCCCTCCCTGCAGGAATAACAACTTATTTCGCCCACCATAAACACAATGCCATAATAACAGTCTCATTATGACAAAACCAGATTCATTTTGTCTGTAACAGAAGAGCACGCTTGGGAGATTTAACATGACAACCAAGGATAAACATTTGCTTTGCTACATTTTGAAATTCCTTGTGTGGAATATCCTCAATAGAGTTCCACTATACTACAATCGAATGGCTCTGCAGTAGGAGTTCCAATGTTTGAAACGCTTTTCTAAATATCAATTTCACCTGTCAAGTAGTAAACCAACAATCCGCATCTTTCCCTGTAAGTAACCCATGTGAAAAGCAGACCCATCCAGTCTTTCACTAAATTTGACCGGCCCACCATAACTTGCGATTTCAAATGTAAACTGTATATATTCATGTTTATTAAAGCCAAAGGATCTGATTGTTTCCTATGCACATCCCACACCCCGTGCCCTCGTCTTCTGTCAGTCTCCAGTCCTCAGCAGACAGGACAGCGAGGCCGCATGCTGCTAATACTCTTCAGTGGGGAATTTATTTTAGTGGGGTTACATCTCGCCAAAGTAAAGACTTCCTGACCCACAATCCGCTTAAACCTAACCAAGGGTACAGTGAGTTATGGTCCCCTCCTGCTCCAGCTCTGTCATGGATATAAGAGAGCGGAGGCAGAGGTCTGGGGTGACGCGTGGCAATCGATTTCTCCTCAGGAGGGGAACCACCAGCGACACAGCCACCGACCCCCCCCCCCCC